>JAMKCH010050212.1:0-11450 GCA_023653785.1 Ophioderma brevispina
TTACATCAAATTGTATTATTTTTTCGGGAATTCGTGATGTATGTACATATATTTTATGAATGTAAGTCAAACTGAGCTTGACAAAAATCTTGACATATTTCCTTTAAGAGACATAAGGAGATTTCCAGGAAGAAGCGCACCCAATTTTTATCGAACCCCGGTTTTTTACGTATTTGGAATGCTTACCAATGTATTAGATCACACCTGAAGTGAATAAGCCAAATACGCTGTCTTTATGTAATAAGATGATGATTTAGTAGTTTCTGTCGTGCACGACAGAAAGTCAATAGCATGGTTTTCCATGGGGAACGATTACGATAGCAGGCAAGTTCAAAACAAGGTTTGCGGTTTTCTTTTGCACCTGTTTGTCCAATAAACCTTCGAAACGTTCTCGGTAGGTGGTCTACAACAGATCCAGTGAAATTTGTGGGAAATTTGTATACTAAAAAAATCTCCTCCTGTCACTTTAAAGATATTGTTGCAAGGTTTCATATTAAGCAATAAAAACAAAACCCATATTTTTTACACATTGAGCCAAATTTTGATGACGTCATAAAATTGTGGTCAATAGGCAACATAACTGTATATATATATTGAAATTAAAAGTACATTTTTTTCTAAGAACATCCATAGGTAAAAGAAAATAGTGAAAAATGTACATAAATTAGAAAAATATGTGCTTACCAGAGAACTAGTATTTGGACCCCAGAAAAACAGAAATTGCATTTTGAGAAATTTGCAGGTTTGAATTTTTTATTTTGTACATGCATCAATGGAAGAAATAAAATTAAAGGTCCATGGCCCGATCGCTAATAGCCTCATCTCCAGGGACCCCAGATTTTACCGGAAGTGGTCAACATTTTGGTATCAGAAGAAAGCTACTATTTTTCTCATTTACTGAAATCTTAGGGCTAAAGGATATTTGGTTTGGATGTTATGAGCAAAAATGTGCCTCATTTTGGTCGACCAATATTAATTTTACACAGTACTCTATGGGGATTACAAAATCATGTTTTTAGTTTTCAAATCAAAACGGGTTGAAATATCGGCGTGAAACTTTACAGATAGGGTTTTGGGGTAAGGCCATTCTATCAAGATGAAAACTTTATATACTTAAATCGGGCCATCCCCCTTTAAGACCTCTAACACAAAATGCAAATACTAAAGAGTTTTCAAATAAAGTTAAATATAAAGCCTGCAATATATTCTATAATAATAATAATAATAATAGAAGGCATTTTTATAGCGCTCTACCAAGGATCACAGCGCTTACCAAAAGAAACCTGTATAATAATCAAAATACAATGCAAGAAAACAAACATGACAAATCAAACGTATACAAAGGAAAACATACAACAGTTAATTGAACATAAACGTTTTTAGATGATTCTTGAAAATCTCTAATGTGCTGGCTTGCCTGATACTGCTGGGAAGGGAATTCCAAAGGCGTGGACCTGCGACTTGAAACGCTTTATCGCCTGTGAGGGTCCTGGTTTTGGGAATGGAAAGAAGTGTTCTGTCACGTGATGAGCGAGTGGGATATTTTGACTTTTGAACGGAAATGATATTTTGAAGATATTCCGGAGCTTGAGAATTGATACACTTGTATACAATGACTAAGATTTTAAATTCGATACGCTTACGGATAGGTAGCCAATGAAGTCGACGTAACAGAGGGGCACTGGGAGTATCACGGCCAACCATATATACAAGTCTCACAGCTCTATTTTGTTGGCGCTGGAGACGGGTTAGGTCGTGCTCATTGGCTCCATACAGTAAGGCGTTACCGTAGTCAATGCGGGAAAAAACAAGGGTCTGCACAGCTAGTTTACAAGTATCCTGGTCTATGTAGCGTCTAATCCTAGAGAGGTTACAAAGGTGGAAGCTAACACACTTAACAATTGCTGAAATTTGACTAGACATATTCAAAACGGGATCAAATATGACACCGAGATTCCTAAGTGTCAGTGTTGGCTGAATGACAATATCATCAAGAATTAGATTCACACCCGAGAAATGACTGATGAATCGCGATGAAACCTCTGGATTCGTAATCCTGGAGTTTTAACTATTGATATATGTTAGTTGTAAAAAAGTTCTCTCGAGGTAACCTATTTTCAATTTTAGATCCCTTTTTAAGGTGGGTCCCATTGCTGGCTCAAGAGTGATTAAATAGTTATTTCTATTTTCTTTGCAGAATATGAAAGCTGGTGTTCCTTTACATAATTTCCCTGCTGCGGGTATCATAGGGGTCATTCCATGTCAATTCAACAAATTTCAGAAAAGTTTCCCGCATGACCCTCTCAGATTTTCTTTATACTTTGGTGGAAAGTTGTACCTATAGTCATAGGAAAAAATGCAAAGTTTCAGGTCGTTAGCCCTTATAGTTTTTGTGTGGCGTCCGAACAGAGATTGGTAGTCGGGGTCTAAAATGGCTTCCAATGATGACCATTAAAGTAAAATCCAAATTAAGAGGCCTGTATTTCCCTAAATACAACAGTGAGGGATATGATTCCTCTTATACCAACTAACTGTGCGCTAAAATTTATTTAAATAAACAAATCAGAAAATTTCACGCTTGCATATTGCATAATGGGCTCGCTAATTATGCGCAAAATTACATGCATGTTTTACAAACATCCAAGTTTGGGCCCCCAAAAGACACATTTCTTCATAAAATATTATTTTTAAGGACTTTTCTATTGCAAGAGCATGTCAAAATTGACACATATCTAAAATATTATAGAAGGGAATCGCTTACACTTCTAACAGCGCCCTCACAAAGTCGGAAAAAAATCTCAATTATCATCCTCTTTGAGGGGTCAAAATGTCATGTGGTCATATTTGAATTTTTTGATGCTTCTAAGTTTGTACTACAACTGCTCAAAATGCCTACAATGTTATAAGGCTCCTTCATATCAAACGAGACGATGAAACTTTGCTATATATTCATGTTAATATTCAGTGCAAGGTTGCAGAATTCGGCAGTCTTGCAGCACAACAATTTCTTAAACCCTAGGAAATGCTAGTTTGAGATACTTTTAAAGACACTATCAGTGATTTGCTAAATCAGCCAATCGAAAAAATCATCAAAAATCAGATTTTTGCATGTATGTAACAAGTACCGGTATCCTAACATACCCTGCAAATGATAAGCCCAGACGCAACCTAATAAGGACAGAATCGGAGATTTGAGTCATTACTGTCCGAACGGACACTTACTATTATACGTAATTCAATGGAGAATCGTATCTTGGAACACTGCCGTTTTCTTCCTTTTCTGTCAATTCTACAGCTGGAAAAGGTAACTTATGAGAATTCTACAGACTTATCCTTCACTTAGAAGCTATTCCTGCAAATTTCAAATATTTTTCAATCACTGATAGTGTCTTTAATTAAGAAAATGTGCTCCTACATTATGTTTAATTGTAGTGCACTATTAATAAACTGAACTATACACTGGATAACAAGGTAATTTTTGCATATATCTTATTTTCGTGTACTCTACATGGTTAGATACACATATGATCAATTATTATGTGTTCACAACTGTAACTGTATTTTTCACAGTCATAAAATAAACTTTGTGAAAAATACCTGCAGCACAGAACACAGCTCTGGCCATAATTCTTTGTGGTCAAACATAATAGTTACATTGAGAGTAGCCGGGCATACTCCATTGTTAAATTCAGCTACCCCTGCTCATATGTAACCAGTGCACATTGTAGTGGGCATAATACCTTGTTATGATTTTTATGATTTTTGTTTAAACTTTTATCACATTTTCCATAAATTTTAATTCACAATAATTACAGAATAAAATTTATGCTTTTAGGTTGAACTTATATGAAAATTTTCTTAGAAAATTTACACAATTGTGAATTAGAAGCAATTTTAAAAGTTCATGAAAATAAATGGAGTGCGAAAATTATGTATGCTTAATTTTGCCGAGGTTTTCTAGTAATTTGCACTTATTAACAATGCACTACAATAAAAAGTAATGTAGCAACACATTTCCTTTGAAAAATTCCAAACAAAATCAAGGAATTGACATGCTGTCTTTTGGGGGCCCAAACTTGCATGTTTGTAAAACATGCATGTAACTTTGAGCATAATTAGCGAGCCTGTTAGGCAATATGCAAGCGTGAAATTTTCCGATTTATTTTCATAAATTTTAGCGGACAGTTAGTTGGTATAAGAGGAATCATATCCCTCACTGTTGTATTTAGGGAAATACAGGCCTCTTAATTTGGAATTTATTTTAATGGTCATTTTTGGAAGCCATTTTAGACCCCGACTACCAATCTCTGTTCGGCCGCCACACAAAAACTATAAGGACTACCGACCTGAAACTTTGCATTTTTTCCTATGACTATAGGTACAACTTTCCACCAAAATATAAAGAAAATCTGAGAGGGTCATGCGGGAGCCATTTGTTGAATTGACATGAAATGACCCATAGAAATATTCATAGTTTAAGATATGGACATTTTTCCCAAAAACCATGATTTTAACAGATTTTGGGGAAAAAATCCCATATCTTTAGTTATGAACATTTTCACAATACCCGCAGCAGGAAAATCATGTAAAAGTACACAAGCTTTAATAATCTGCAAAGTGAGTGAGTGAGTATTAAAGTTTAATGACAACTCAACACAATTGTGTTATATCGTGTCATTAAGATTTTTAAAAACATCAAAACCATAATAAAACATACACCACAATAAATTTTAGTCACATTTTAAAAAGTTAACAATATTTAAACAAATCAGCCTCCTTCAGGAAATTTATCACCTGAAGAGGCCTAATATCTGCAAAGAAAATGGAAATAGGATGTAGGGTTTGGAAAAAAAGTCAAAATGTAAAAATATGAAAAAATACTGTATTTTATGATTTTTACATATCTGACAGCTAAAACCATCATGGATCATGTAACTGTTAGACAAAAACACATATCAATGGTTTTCATTTGTTTTATCATAACCATCTATTGACAAAATGATTTTTCATTCCAATTTAATCACTCTTGAGCCATCTATGGGACCCACCTTAATGTTGAAGCCCTGGGTATATAAATGAGAATTTTAAAAAGCTGTGTTTGATAGGTTGGTATTACTGACCTCTACACATGGATAGCGGGCTGCCGCATAGTTGAATGGTTGCCGAGTGAAACAACAGGAAGTTGTTTTTTTTTACCTATACAATATGGCGGAACAATGCATACACCTGCTGGTGCACATATTCCACACAGATGTTCTATTGTTTGACAAGGTGTATGCATTGTTTCCCGCCATATTGTATAGGTAAAAAAACAACTTCCTGATGTTTCAATCAGCGACTTAGACCCACTATCCATATGTAGAGGTCAGTGGTTGGTGCTTTTTTTTGTAACGCCATGGAAGCAGCCTATTGTCAATGTTTGATGTAGCTTGTTCAACATTTTCCTCCTTGGTGCATAGAGCAACCATGGTCATAGGCATACCCAGGATATTGACCTATAATAATTTTATAAAGGTAACTCTATGAACAATATTCCCCACATATACTTCGGATTCTAAATTAGAATACTAACTCTAATATAAACAAAAGAATTTATAGTTATAATCTGTAAATTAAACTAATATGAATATTTTCTTTTCAAGATTAATAGCAAGCATAGTGTTCTGCAACAGAGTACCATTGATGCCCCGAAATCCCCCTAACTACATGCCTACTGAAATATACTAACATCAAGGCAAGGCCATTTTGTGATGCCATGGAAAATCTACAAAAATGGCATGCCAATGGAGTAAGCCAACAAAGATCATACTGGTGATTCCATGGTACATAGAAATCTAACACAAGAATGCCAATTTAATAAGTACAAAACCTTTTTATTGGTTATATGTCAAACCATGTATTACATTTACAATAGAGATTCCCAATTTTTGTTTCTGTTTAACAAAGAAACCTAATTCTATCATGATTTTGGCTGATCGTCTCCAATCCATATTAGGAGTTCCTGGTCATTTATGCTCCTAATCTCATTAATTATAGCACGGCAACCCACAAGAAGCAACTTCCGTGATATACTCCAAAGAGGATGCAGATCACATTTTGCATTTCTCTTTCTTGCATGCAATAAGGGTGAATCTTTGCTAATACAAGTGCTTGATACAACAATAAACAGACTCTGATAACTCAAATGTACCAATCCATAGATTAAGCATCTTCTTCTGATCGTTCATCAGTCCAAGAACTAGTAATCAATGCAGAAAAGCGATTCTGCTTCAATAATGAATATCATTGTGGAAAAAATTTGCCAAAATCAATGTTTCCAACGGATTTGGAAATCAAATTATATATATGTATTCCCCTTGTGTTCTCTGGTGGAAGAAGATCTACTTGATTTACACAGTTATTTGAAAAAAAGCATTCTCTCATCTCTCCCCTCCAATGCTTGAAGTAAAATTCAGATTCATTCCAATGGCCTTATGGGAATGCAAGTACACAAGAGGTTTGAAAGAAAATGTCCCAAACTAATCTGAGCAGGCTATCGCTTCTCCTCTCTCTGTCCAGGAACTGAGTTCCATGACTTTTCTCTTGTTGATATTTTTTTTCAAGACGACAAGACAAATCTCACACCCTGATGACCTTCCCGACCTATTGTAGAAAATGACAATGTACAAAAAAGTATTATCGATCACCTTACCGAAACCATGGACCATTTAATGAAGAGACATTAAACAAATGACGACTCAGCATGGGATAAATCAAACATATTGATAAAGACTACAAAATAAGTTGTCAAGTGTGATCACAGAGATAGTAAACCACACTCTCCATTAAACCAAAGTCCTCACAAAACAGCAACTAAGAGTCAAAGCATTCACGAAGAAGCAAAAAGCATCCACTAAGACGTGTCCAGAATGTAATGACACGAAAAGGATGCTTATGTCAATGTGTCCTGTGCAATCAGCTTTTCATGACAAGTGTTCACATGATGTTCACAATTTTCATTTCATTGCAAAACATGCATCCCAGATGATGTTTTAGACCCATTAGACAAAATTCTGCATAAGGGGAGAATCTAAGCTCATAATGAGTTTCTCTTAACAATATCTCTATCCATCATGCGTATTCATGACTAATATAGGAAAGTCATATATGAAAATATTCAGAAATAGGTAAGCCTCTTCAAAATGAAATCCTTATCGATTCCGTTCATTCCTGCCTTTTACCGAGTCAAAGGTCAACAACTTCAATTTGGTCTTCAGTGAAATACAAAGTTGCTCCTCATTTTTTCTCTACCTGCAAAACTCGTATTAAATAATACTTAACCCCTTTGAACACTGGCGGCCATTATACTGTCCCAACCAGTCTGCCAATAACCTAGCGGGCCAATATACCTTATGCGGCCAGTATAACTGTCTTTACCATTGCATTTTTGTTTACACACACAAGGATGTTCCATGACCCTCTGTCATCAGCGAATTTGACTCCAGTAATTATAATTATAGCCTCCAGCTGAATGTTTTGTAAGTGCTTTGGCTGCAATACCATTGCCGACCCCGTGGAATCAGGTGATTTTTATCAGACTATTTCTGTGGTGTTTGGTTGATTTTTTGCTGTCAATATGGCGCAGAAAGGAAAATGGACTGCCGAGGAGCATTGGATGCTATCCAATGACTCTGATTATCATAATAGTGGCTGATTTTGAGTCTGAAAGTGACTCAGAGGAAGACGAATATGGACTGAATCGGTAAGCATGAAAGCCCAATAATGACCCCTACATGACTTTGACCCGCCAAAATGACCCCTCGAAAACATGACCACAAAACTTGTATGCAAAACTCTACCACATACTCAAAACTCATATCCATCAGTCAAAGCACGGCCAAGTGACCCGATAGAACCCTGGATGACTTGAACCACCAATGCCCCTCGAAAATTTACCACAAAACTCTTACACGACACTCTACCAACATACCCAAACTCATATCCATATGTCAAAGCCCCGCCAAGTTACCCAAAACTGACCCCTGAATGACCTTTGCAGAGCTGCCAACATTGAGATTTTGGAATCAGGGGAGATTTGGGAATCTTGGCAATCAGGGAGATTTGATTAGAATCAGGAGATTTAAAAAAATCGCGAGCATTCAGTGTAATACCTAGGTCCTTCAAGAGGATACAGCCAATGGATATTGTCTTAAAGATCAATTGAAAGCTTCCCATTTAAGGAACTGTCAGTAGTAACTTAGTCCCCTTGGATTTTTTTAAAGACTGACATGAAAAGGTTAAGTAAAAGTCAACTTTAAAGGTTCATTAACTTGAAAAACAGAGCCCACCACATATAGTTGTTGAACTGCAATCATGAGATAGAGCTCTTTAAATAAAGCTGTCCCAAAAAAATTGACATGGCGCGGCGATGAACAAGCCCCCATTTAAGGACGGTCATAGTCCATATGGAGAATTTTACAAAAATTATTGAAATTAAACGTTTGAAGTAAAATCAACTTTAAAGGTTGTAACTTGAAAACGGAGCCACCTACATAGTTATGAACTGCATCATGAGATGAGCTCTTAAAAAAACTTGCCCGAAAAAAATTGACAGGGCTGTTTCGCCCGTGCTCCTACAGACCCCTTTTGGGACTGGTCAGTGGGAACAAAAGTCCACAACCAGGCAATAAAATAATTATAACATAACACTGTTGCCATTCATAGTCAATGAGACCAATAGTCCAAAAGGCACACAAATCACAATCAGTTCTTATCTTGTTAGGCCTATCCCTTTGCAACCACTGGAGTTATAATTTGTTAACACTTTAAGACCCCAGCATAGCCTATAGCAGTTAAATTGGTTAAATATAAAAAAATTGCTGTGCTGGTCTATCCGAAAGTCGGGAGAAACGTCAGAAACCAAAGACTTATATTTTTTGCCCTAACATGTGTTACTATTTTCTTACTTTTATACGTTTTATGTATCTCAATTACACCATCATTTTCCATGACCCCCTGAATGACCTTTGACCCAAAATGACCCCGCCAAATGTCACCTACACACCTCGTACTTCGAGCTCTACCCCCACACCAAAATTCATATCCGTAGGAGTCCCATCTCGTAATCCATCTCGGATGACTGCGAAACACATTGCCGGACAAACCCACAAGCCACCATAGTTGAAGATTTTTTAGTCAATAGATTTTGACCAAATGGGGTCAAGGGTCACATAGGGCCATTAGATGTCAAAATGCACATGGCATCATAAGGTCATTCTGCTGCACATACCAGTAAGAGTCCTGGACCAGTGGTTCCTTTAGTTTGTCATAGCATTTAAGTTTCAGAATGTTTTATTATGTAGATTTACAAATGGGGTCAATGCCATATTGGGTCATTAGAGGCCACTCTATGTATACTCAGTATGAGACTTGGGTGAGTGGTTCTTTTGACTACGTTTGAAGGTAATCGGCAAATGACACTAAACAGTTAACATTAACACTCCAGGTTCTCACGGCAATGCCTTACAATGCTCTGTAATGCAGCAAGCTAGCTAACAATCGTATCTGATCTCATTTACAAGCACTACATTGACGCTTGGTTGCACATGTAAATAAGGATATCAGAGGGGGTCTGACATATTGGTACATAGAAGAGCAAATTGTCGGGTCTTACGTTTTTAAAACAAAATTCTCTATTAATTTTCGTATGTTTCAGGCACTTTGAGGGAATACCCTCGATCAAAATGAGGATTATTTATTGACAAATTCGCTACTCGTGTTGAACAATGTTTTAGAAATTCCTAGTCAAAATTTATGACCATTTCTGGCAAGATGTTTCTGGCAGAAGTTCTTGTAATGCAGTAAAAACAGCTATAAACCACTCGTAATATGAGTCTCTTTTACAGCAATGCATTGACGCTTGGTTAAACACGTATAATGCTATCAGAGGGGTCATGCCATACTGGTAGCAGAGCAATTGTCGGGTCTTACGTTTTAAAAAAAGAAGTCCTCTCGATTAATTTTCGTATGTTTCAGGACACTTTGTAGAAATAATCCACGATCAAAATAGAGGATGATTATTGAACCAAATTTCCTGACTCTTGGGTTGAATGGTTTTTAGGATATTCCTAGTCAAGATGTAATTAATTTCTGGCGGATGTGTTCCAAAGATTTCCCTAGTATTGATATGCTTACCTGCCACTTCTTTCAAACATCTTTGGCTGTTCAACGAAGCGGGATATGAAAAAAGGTCGAATGTTATGGCCATCATTTTAGCTAGGTACCGGTCGACACAAAGTAATATCGTAAACCTGTCAAAAGTAAGGCAATCGTGTTTGTCGTCCCAACTCGTAATAGAATTAGTATCCCGTTTAAGGATTATTAAAAATATTTCGAAGTAGCCCACTGCGGTCGCAGTGAATACCCTCTTTTGTTTATCATATTTATAGATCGAAAATTTATCTCTAAAAAACCTAATATATTAAAGTGCCTTCAACTTTCAAGTTGTCCTTTAAAAGGTCAACGTAGTGGAACATCGTATAGAGGAACAGCCACAGCAATGTCCCATTGTAATCTAAAAACATCCAACAAGAACTTAAATAATGACAACCAGATAGGTTTCTCAGCGTACACCAAATTGTTTCTCAAACACCTCCAAAAGTATAACCAATATACCTAAACCAAAAAAATTCAAAACTTTGCCGTCGAACCAAACCCACCAAACCCCACTTTTCCTCATCCTATACCGTAAACACTATGCACTATTCAGTATAAATGCCATAAATGGAAAAAAAAACTTTATTTTTGCAAAGGACGATACCACAATACCAAATTTGCTAAGGTTCGGACTTAATATTTTTGAAGTTTTGCTTCACTAAAGTATGCAATTGTACTTGTGCTGAAAATTCTTTTGAGACTGTTTGCAAATACCCCTCATTATTAACTCAAGTATCTCAATAAAACACCATTCTTTTGTTCATCTCTATATAGTCGGTCGGGCGACCTTCATCCAGGGTTGTTTATACTAAATCTAACTCAAGTCAAATGAACTCGCCTTGTGTTTGACCTCAGTCCCTGGTAAGCCCTTGGTAGATGGTAACAAACACGATCACCATTTTTCATATTCACCCGAAGAATCCCACTAGAACCGGTTAATAGGTGCACACATAAACCAAATAGCATTCAGTAAGAATGACGACAAGTGCGGCATCAATGATGTCCACAACTTGACAAAAAGATACCAAATTACCCAAACTGACTCCCGTCACTACAATTCCAAAAAATAAAAACCTAACGGCAAAAGCCCATTAGCTCCATAACAATTTGCCCGATTTGTTTCGGCAGAAACATACTGAAACGGACTCAAACGGCCGACTAGTTTCGCAAAATAAGAGCCGACTATTAAATACAAATACCCGCTCTCGATCGCAATAAGCCATCATTCAATGAATTGAGGGCTTAAAAAACTAAAG
>JAMKCH010050213.1:0-10513 GCA_023653785.1 Ophioderma brevispina
GTGCTATCACAAAGGAACAGCAAAAGGTTAAGTCTCCATTGTTGTGGGTACTTAAAAATGAGGTGGGTGGTCAAACCTCGGTGTTTTATTTTTACTGTTCCAATAAGCTCTTAAGCACATTCGTCTCTGTCATCCCTACTCTGCTGAGCCGCTGCCTCGTGAGCGTGACGTGACGGAATGCCCAGGAATCTTCAGAAAACTCGCATCTGCATCGATGATACCACTGGGTGGTCTGAATGGATCCCGCCATCAAGTAAAGACAATCAATCATCTAAACAATGAAACAAGATCGTTTTAAATCTAGTCAACTTCGTGTTTTCAACAATAACCGTATTGTTTCCGAATAAAACGCCCCTGGGGTGGTGCATTTTTCAAAAGTTAAGTTTGTTTCTACAGTAAAAAATGGAAAGTAAAAGATCCCCCCGCAAAATCACCTTACACATTTTGGCGATCCTCTCTTTTTGTATCTACATGTGCCGTCGTTTCTTTGTGTTCTAACTGTATCCATTTAAAACATTATGACGGATCAAAAGCAAAATCATTGATGAAAACGCGATTACGATCCGATTACGACAGTCCCCGCGGTTAAATCCATGTGATTTAGGTAAGCTCATTTTCTTGAATTGTTTTATGATTTCAAATCGTAGGGGGGGCGTTTATTAAGGCAGGGGCGTTTTATTATGACCCACACGGTATGCTGTTTTCCAGAGTGATGTTACCATCTTTCCTACACAAAAGGTCGTAAAGGTTGTATGCTTATTAAGCCAGGCACTCAATCTGGTATTCGAAGGGAGTCTACACTTTAGCCCTGGTTTAAACAATATGTAGTCCTACAGGTGTGGACTTTTTTCCTTTCAAATAACCGTAAAGTAAATGCAACCGGTGAGAAATTGCTAATGGATGGACTGGAATGGCCCATCTGCGAGGCTTTTCTCAACCATTACAGCCCAGTTTATAGTATGTTGAAGGACAAAGGTCCACTCATGTTGGACTTAACTAGTTTAAACCAGGTCTAAGTTAGACTCCTTTTTTCAAATAATATCACAGCATCGAGTTTAAGGTGGGATTATCAGCTACGGTGTCCTGGGAATACATTTTTTTGGAAATTCATGGGGGATCAGAGGGTGTTTAGGCAATCCCACAAAGGCACATCTGTTTTGGGAAATTTTACCTCAATGGGGAGTTTATTTGTGATCTGTTAAAAATCCCATTCTTAACAACACAAAACCCTGACTTTTCCATGCTCATATTTAGCCCACAAGAGCATTCGTACTAAAGGTGGCATTCCGATTTATTTCGATCGTGTCTGTACTTGTTAAGAAGCCTCCACCTGCATACCCTTACCATCAATTATCAGGCAGAAACTTTGCGTTTTGATAATTGAAGCGTTAATGCACACTGCAAGGCTCTATTCACTATGTCTAATATTGATGGTTACATTAATACAACATTTTTTGTTTTTATCTTTGCAAGAAGTGGATTTGGAGAGCTGCAATTTCAGACAATAATGAGAAAAATACGCCTTTCATCTGACATCAAATTCATGCTACTTCTGCGTAATCCAGGGGGGTAACAAGGCATCGGCACAAGCCCCTTTAATGGTCTTTTTAGCATTATCATGAAATGTTTTGTGAACACTTTAATGGTGTTTAGTAGGCGCACAGTATAAGCACATTGCAAGTTATTAGGGAAGTATTTCAAAACCCCTCTGATGGGGGAAGGTATGGAGTAAAAGTGACAGACACATGCACGCCAATTTTCTTTCTCTTTTTTTGTCCCAAAAGGCATTCTTGAGGTTAAAATTCATTGTCTGATTACCATGGACTGAACTTGAAACTGGCGAGAATCAACTGGTCAAAATTAATCTCAACAGCGACCTTACTAATGGCTTATAAGAAATAAAACAGCCTTAAAATTTGCAAAGCAGTTAAAGGCACATCATTGATTTGAAAATTGAAAATAATCGAAAATCATCAAACATCATGTTTGCATGTCTGGGAACAATATAAGGTATCTTACATACCCTGCCTTTTAGACCAAGGCACCAATAAAGACCAATTGGATATTTTAGTCTTATGTCTGTACGGACACATACTAAGACACATAATTGAATGGAAGTTCATATCGTTGCAAGATTGCTGTTTTCTCCTTTTTCTGTTACATGTTTAGTTGAGAAACTTCCTTTGAAAAATTCTACAGATTTATCCCACTTCCTTTTAACTTAGTCCTAGCATTTTTCAAATATTTTGACTCTTTCAGGTGACTCACGATAGTGGTCATAAGTTTGATCTCTACTTGAAATCAAATTTCAATACATTGGGTAGAGTAATCTCACTTATACCAATTTGTTTTTATAGCGATAATCTACCTTCACAATTGTTACTATTAAATGAAACACAATAACAAGCACGTTTTTAGAGTGCTCTCAATTTTAACATTTGATATTTTTGCACGTTCTGTTGCAATTGCCATAGGAACACTATACCTGCTAACGAGAATTCTAAAAAATGTGGTATTTGATTTAATTATTAAAAAAAGAAAAATTTTGTAATTAAAATTGGTATTCCAGATTGTACTCAGGGCAGAGCTGGAAATGCGTAGATTATGTCCATCCATGGAATGAAATAGTGCCACCCCATGAGACATGACCTCTCACGTCACTTGTCCTGAACCAATAAAACAACATAAAATGGCTGAGCATAAACACCTACATGCACTATTTCCTGGCTTATTTCATATTGGAATCCCGTTTTTCCAGCAGCCGTTGAATTATTATCGGAGACCTCAGATATTATTATTCTACTAAGATCTCCCCTCATTTGTGACACAGAAGACATTTTCGAGCCTAACCTTCACAGTAAGTACTAGCCCATTTACCAATGCAACCGGGTAAAATCTCATTTTTTTTGGGTAAATTGGGGGGCTCTCTTCACAAAAATGTGCTATTATCACTTTAACTTACCCCCACCTGACATATAATTTTCTCCTTCTTCGTGGGGCATCTCCATCTTCAGCATCACGGCCTCAAAATTATTTACAGCAAACGGTTACGGTCAATATTCTAAAAAAAAATGAGACAACTTTCAGTTCCTTTCTGAATCTACATACAAATCACTTGAATTTGCTCTTGTCTTTTGTATTTGTCAATTTTACTTAAAAATTTCTATTCAGTGTGCGTGGTTTATCATGTTACAAGAAGTGATGTTTTTAGGTCAAAGCTCTCCTCCGCCCTCCATTATCTGGGCAAAGAATGGGATAGTGGGCGGCAGCAATACGCGGTGTAGCCTGAACAAACCGCCCCAAACACCACCGCTTTATACTGTGCTTGCATGTCCGCGTGGTACGCAAATCAATTTAATTACGCATCGTGATGATCACCGTGCGATACTTTGGTTTTCTGGGTTAAACATTTGTTTTTCAAGAGGGGTTACTTCTTTAAATGATTAATGATGATGTAAGAATATTTGTGCCAAATAATTTGGGCTTACATATTCCCGGGTACCCGGGTACCCCCCTTTACGCTTATAACCCGGGACAGAATTATCCGAGCGGGTTTCCCGAACTCACTTTTAAAAAATATAGTTTAAAATTTAACTTTCTTTTACTACTCACGAGTCTCCGCAACATATTACATCCTGAATGAAAACTATATCCATTAATGTATACCCAGATTTGTGGCAAATGTTGATATTTCATCTCTTGTGGAAAGTTTGTTGCCGCTGTATTAACCGCCTCCACACTCCCTTGATGTAAAATTCCATTCACCGCGTTGTTGTTTTAGTCGGCTCGTTAAGTGGTATAGCTGTACTCCAGGCTGTGTTTCCATCCACATCTCAGCCGATTGTTCAGCGGACCGGCGTGTTCCACCAACGATCGGTTTTTAACGTTTGAATGGCGTTTTAGGAATGAAATAAAGTTTAAATAAATAACAACATTTGTAGTAAATGGAGAGTTCTTCTTATGAATACATAGAACAGGTGTGTTTTCATCGCTGTTAACTTCAAAAACCTGGACATATTTAAGGTATGTATTGTCAGGGATATTTTTTTTCTTCTAAACTTGTGGCCCGAATTTTGCACTCAGAAGTTTCGGGTACCCGGGTACTCGCGCCCCCGAAAATCCATAACGAGTACCCCGTTACCTTCATTACCCTTTAGGTCACAGCCCTACATAATTATGTCGATAAAAAGCAACATACCCAATTCTAAATAAATGAGACAAATATGAGATGTTTTTGTTTTTGGCCATCTGTCGATGGTGTCCTAATGGGATGGACCAATAATTTTATCGTGTTGGATGCCGGCGCATATTCTCTAATTTAAGTATAGGTTTCACTAATTACTAAAAAGAAAGTGCTAACACTTCATGGTCGCTTGCATTTTTCATATTGATTTACAGGGACTGTTCATGGTCACACTATTATGGGGCACAGTACAAACTGGTCTGCTATGAAACAAAGCTTATGTGCTCTCTTGTATTGTCATATCATTGCCCCTGCCTTACCTAGAAAAATGGAAATTTGCAGGAGAGAATTTTACATGGATCGTGTTAAAATATATTCTTTGAAACTAGCTCGACAATTAAGTTTTTTGCAAATTAGATTTGAAAATTGCACCCTGTTTTTTCTAACTCCTGAGCCCCACAGAATCGGTGTTCACAGCGGTTCACTATGTCGCCGTATCATACCCCAGAAAATTTTCATCAATTTTTAAAAATCTAAGTAATATGAAAGAATACCCACATTAGAATGAACACAAAAGCAAATTCTCTAGGACAAACATCCGCCACAAAACTACACAAAGTACGCTCAAAATCTAGGTTTATAGGAACTAGCGGTGTTGCCCACTTTCCACAGTGGAGTGGATTTTGCCACTGTGCTCTCTATGATCCACTTCTAGTTTACAGGGTCACAGGTCACTTAAGTGTATAAGTGTATCAAGTACCTTTTTTCTAATGTCTTAGGGATTTAATATTACAGTTTATGCACACAGCTTTATGTTCTAAAGGGTGTAATATCAGGCTGTGAGAGGCCATGGACCAAAAAAAAACAGGAAAAGGGGGAAAAAGAGGAGAAATGCCCCAAACAGGCTGAAAATCAAGAAAAAGCTAAAACTTTGACACAACAAAATTTTAAAACAAACTGGAAATCCTCTTAACGAGGAAATTTCACACCCCTGAATATTATGGTTTTCAATAGAAATGGTAAGTTTACAGTAGAGGAAGATTTCAGGAAGCCCATCAGACACAAATGCTTTTTGGGAACTCCGGTGTATGAAAACCGGGTTAAGTGACGATCACTTGCACAGCACATACATTCTAACAGTAATTTGGAATTTATGAGGAATGTTTGAGTTGTTATTTTCAAGGTCCAACATCATTGATAAGGACAATAAGTTGATGCCTATTGTGAATATTCAAGCATATTATCACCAGAGATCGTTCCTGTACTATTGGACCAACCTTCAGCAGAGATCGGCAAGACGTTAAGTGGAAATTTTCGGCGAGGTTTTATTTTCGTCGAATTAACATAAAAATGCAAAATAAAAACTTGCGAAAATAACTTTTTTTTTCCAATATATTTGTATTGCAATTGATGTCAATACCATGAAATTAAATTCTCGCGCATAAAAAAAAAAAAAATTTGGTAAATTGATAAAATCCCTCGAAAAAATCTGTACGCGGAAATTTCCAATATACAGTAGTCTCTCTTCTCCAGTATCAAGGAATTTTGACAGCTGCAACCCTGTGATTAACTAGGTGCCTGGGCTTGTGGGGGCTTTCTGAAAACATCTCATCGTTTACATTACATGGGTGTACAAGAAGTCAATGGTATTATCTGCTACTGATAGAAAGCAAAATATTCTATAAAGCTTATATAGAGATATACTCACTTTCTCTAAATTGTCTAACATCAAAAAAACGTGCCAGTTTCAAAGACAAAAAACGACATATAACCATCCTCTTTAGAGTAGACGGTAAACTTTTGCCATCATTGGTTGTTTTAATTCTAATGGTATTAACTCACTGTTCTTTGAAGCTCTCTTATAATCACAGCTCTCCTTTTCCCTTGCAGTACCATCTGTGCCTGGGAAACACGTTCCTCTGGGACCACAGCTGACAGCTGCTGGAACCAACAGGTCGAGATCGCTACATGACACCGGCCCGGCCGCGACCTATGATTGGGCACTCACACTCTAACCAAACGGTTTTTGCGAGCAAGACTTTCACGCACCTGAACAAAGATCGCCCTGATGCTGCACGGCTACCCGAAGCCCATTTTCTGAAATTGAGATCAAATTCATGGTTCTTGACATGGATCTTTTTTTAATAGATTAAAATGCATGTTCCGACCGTCTTTGGGACCCCGATTTAACCATGAAGTAGTACAAGTACACAGATCGAAATGGAGTAACCAGCAGCCACCTCCACCGGGAAAATGGCGATGAAATCGCGGTGAAATCGCGGGGGACTCGCGTAAAATGCGATGAAAACACGGTGAACCCGCAAATCATCGCGAGGAAATTTGCGGTGAAATCGCGGTGGTTTCGCGGGGAAATCTTCCGGAAGAAGCCTCGGTCGATCCGACGGCCGCCGATTATCCATCAGGCCTCCGGACGTGTGATAGTGGTGGTTGTGACAATCACATGATACTTAGCTTAAAAATCAAATAATGATGTCAAGTGGCAAATATCGATTGTTATGTGGACCCTCATATTGATTCGGTTAACACATTACCACTAGTTCATTCAAACATTTTACATGGTTTCGCGGACATTCCGTATTCCAGTTAATTTTTGAATTGAACCAATAAAAAACTTAAGACTATAAAAGTGGAGACTAACACTCAGAAGCTTTCCCGGCGGTCGCCATGATGCATCTGATGCTTTAGGGAATTTCCCTGACACGACACCGCCGTCGTGTAATGAACTGGGGTAATGAATACTACAGTTAATGCTGTGGCAATTCATTTCGGATTATTACAATGCTAATATTCATATGAAATTAATGTTAAAATTACACTAGGCAAGGGCTTGGTGAGAGAAACCATTTATTTATTTGATATTACTTATTTTACGAGCATTACCGGGAAGGAAAAGCCATGTGAAGAAAATTAAAAAAGTTGTATACATAACGGCCGCGAACTCCACATCTATTTTAAAACTTGGACTGGTTTGGGCACTTCTAATTGCACGTGGGCAGTCCCTGGGCATGACCGGGGAGTGGTAGATTGTTGAGATTGGACACTTATTTTGCGGTGGACGTGTCATCTCATCGTGATGAATTCAGAACTTAGCATGAATTCACATGTGTCTGTGTGATGAAAAACGATTAGGGCCAAACTTACGAAACAGAAAAAATTATGGCAATTAAAACTATATATCTTACTGCATCCTGTGCCGTTGCTTGTATAATATCAATCGCAGTAGATTTCCGAAACAAAATACACATGTAATTTATTTTCAGCGGTGTGGTAACGGGTTTCGTACTTTGTAGTACAGATTTAATTACATTCAGGATTTTAATTAGTAGCAGGGAATCCCTGTCGTTACCATTATTATAAAGAAAGGGGGGAGATTCGCTTTCAATCACTTCGTTTTTATTTTTTATTTCTTCCTAGTAAACAATTGTAAAACAGTTTAATAACGACAAATAGATTGGAACAACAGTTTGTGAGAGTGTTACCCTTGTTATATTTCTCATTATCAGAAGAAGTTATCAGAGTTCGGCGAAACTTTAAAAATTACGTGCCCTCCCTTGGTAAAGGGCCCAACTCTCAAGCCCACAATTCAGCCTTTAACATCAAAGGAACTCCACAATTTTACTTCGGAGAGGGGCCCGGAGGGGCGATTTCATTCCCCGGGGAGGGGGAGGGTTCTTGGATTTTGTTCGGGTACCAATCCCGTGATTACTTTTCTTTATTGTCAATTTGTCTTGTTTTGTTTTGTATTATCGCCAACAATAATTTCAAGGGTTTGTGCCTAACATTAATCTTATTTTAAAGTAGAAAAAATCTGGACAAGTCTATGTTGACCGACCGAAGTAAAATGATTGTAGGTCCTTTTATTGATTTTTTTTTAAAAGCCTGTTGGTGGATGCGTGAGCCAAGACTTGCGAGCTTGAGGGGAACGGAGGGGTGCCCAATTTGTACATTCCGCCGATATTATGTTAGGAAGAAATGTGAAGGAAAGAGATCTTGTGATTCCAGGCGATTTTAGTTGTCGTAGTTATTACTATTTTACGATTGTTAGGATGAGGAATTCAAATAAGAAACAAGGGTAGAAGTTCACTTGTATGCGATCTCCTAATTCGTTAGGACTACCTTATGACCTAATTAAATA
The DNA here is from genome assembly GCA_023653785.1 of Ophioderma brevispina. Lineage (NCBI taxonomy): Eukaryota > Metazoa > Echinodermata > Ophiuroidea > Amphilepidida > Ophiodermatidae > Ophioderma > Ophioderma brevispina. Next base: position 8,340 of record JAMKCH010050213.1, read on the forward strand.
AGGGATCTACCCGCATGACGTATATGTAAATTAACAAAACTTTGACACCCGACACAAAAATTTCCACTGTCAACAACTACTTTCGCTCATTTTTCCATTCTGATTACAGAATAAAAACTCGGGAAATACATGTTTTAAAAACATTCCACGGTAGATGGAAAATGAAATTGTGATTCCATCTCGCAATTAAAAATCCCGTAACAAAATCCTGAGATTGGGCAAAATTCATTTTGTAATGTCTGTAGCTTGATTGTATACACGACCGCACACGGTGTAACAGGTGCGGTGTGCTTCATGGACATACATGTCACTCATTAATTATAAATCATGAAGAACCCGGACTGAAGCACATGTGACATTTTAAAAATGATCATATAAAAGACTTTACAGAAAGATGGTATTATAATTTTCATCTTTTTGCTAGCACATTCAATTTCAATCCATAGTCAATCGAAGACTGTAGATTTAATTCGACATCTTGAGCTATAGGCCCTATTGATTGGCAAATTGAACAATTTTGTGACGCCAAATATGAAAAATTATTAAAAAGTGGAATTTGTAGGGATTACCACGTGGGTGTGTGAATTCGGTTTTGGCTTGCGTCCCGTGGACGTATTCCGCAGGCGCAGCTTCTCAATTAATCTTAAATTATCGTTATTTGGTCTTTAAAAATTGTGATGATAACTAAATAAGTGTTTCCTATGAGAAATTAAAGTTGGTTTTGAAATACAGCATTTGTTATATGGACTACTGATTTCTTAACGCGGCAGGCGGGCGGCAAACAGATTGAAAACATGATTATAACACATCACCAATAGGTCTCATTGTACTACTGAGTCAGATATTGATTTAATGGACATCTTACAGCATGTAAACCAACTCGAGTTCTCTCCTTAGTAACGAAATCTCGCAGCAAACCGTTAATATAAAAATATAAAAAGTTTCATTATTCATGACAAGGGGAGTTTATTAAGTACGAAGTGTATCGATTCTACGCAGACACGGAGTTTCGTAATTCAATGGAAACGGATATCGATTAGCTTCTCTACTGATCATCCGAGGCTGCTTTCATCGCAAACCCACCGCAACTCACGCTAACTTCGCGGCCGTCGGGTATTAGTCTCATCGCGGGGATCGTAAGCATCGCGTCTGTTGACCTCGTCAGCCCCAGCGATATTATCGCGATGAATTTGCGGGGTTTTGGCAGTGAAATCGCGATGAATTTGCGGTGAAATCGCAGGGCAATTGCGGGGGCAATAGCGGGAAAATTGGTTACTCATTTCGAATATGTACTGTATAGATTTTGACATCGGATGCAAAGCCATATTTTTCTCATTGTAGTCCTGAATTTGAGCCCCGCCTCATAATCATTTCATTCCCAAAGAATACACAAAAAAAAATGTTGTTTTAATGGTTTTAACCATCAATATTAAGCACAGATTGATGGTTTGAAATATGCATTTATTGCTTCTACCATTAAAACCCCCAAGTCGTTTCCCACGGTACTTTATGGGGACATATGTGCTAGTGACACGCTCTCACATCAAGTAGAGAACACAATAGACATAAATCAGAAGAAGCACCATTAAGACCTTTAGTTGCATCACTCTAAACTTTCTTACATTCTAATTTAAAAAATAATAATAAAAATAATAAATACCAGACACAGAAGCTGATGATCCATCTCCAATTACCCATGGATTGTGGTTGCCTCGCAACACAGAACGATAGCTTGCAATACCCTTGCCGTTGGAGCTGTTGACAAATTCAATCAAAATGCTAGCAAGTAAAACTAGAAAATTCCTAACCAACAAATCGACATATGTCACACACAAACACAACATCATCGCACACCTCACATCAACTATAGTTCCTGCCACATATCATATCTACTGCCAGCTGAAGCAGTCTATGGTACGTGGGTTGAAGGCATGGGGTGTTTGGGATTTATTTAAGCACAGGGAAATCAGGACAGGAACTTAAACCCTTTACCGGACCAGGTAGGCAATTTCATAGGGCTTCGGCCCCACAACCAAGGACTTACCTTCCGGTGGCAAAACTTGTGGGGGAGACCAGTCGATTAGGTTTGAAGTTTCATGAAAAACAGCTATACTGTGAGCAAAGACATTTGATGGTCATTTTAAACGCGCAAACAAAGGACGGCCGTATCTTAA
>JAMKCH010050214.1:0-10473 GCA_023653785.1 Ophioderma brevispina
AATATGGTCCAGGGATGTAACTTTCCCAGAAATTTCCAGATTTCTGGCCTTAATACAAAAACAAAATCCGAAATGTTAAAAAAATTCTGAGATGACAGTGTTACAGGATAAGGTAGAACTGAATCAAAATAGTTTAAGAACCAATTTATTTTAATATAGGGTGTATTTTAAGACCTTAAAAATCTTGTAAGAAGTAAGTTCCCTATAGTTTCACCGATGCTAACGCTAAAATTTGGCCTTGCCATCAGTTCAAATTTTGGATATTCCCCCCTTTTGGGGGGAAATGGGACTACTCCTTTTACAATCTCTGTTGTCTAAATATCTGCTTCTTGTTACCAAAATTTTGGTCAGTGGCCCTGTATAAATAGTTCCTAGGTGTGACCAAGGATTTTTCAGAATCCCAAACCACAATCCCATGCAAAACTAGCTAGTGCAAATGTCTTTGCACTGTCAACTCCCATTGAATTAGGGTAGAAGATAAGGTGTTTTAAAATGTCTGCTCTATCTCGCTAGTAGTCAGTCGACAGTACAATGAAAAACCTCTGGGGAGACGCGGGTTGTGGTGTGATCCACTAATAGGCCATCAACTATTGTGTCCTAATCGCCTGATTGTCCTGGGGACCTTGAAAAATGCAACATCAAATATCCCCATGAATTCAAATTGTACTGTTGGAATCTATGTGCTGTGCAAGGACCGTTACGTACCCTGGTATCTCCCTGAGGGTTAACCACCAAGCATCCATTTGTATGCATTGTATTATGGGAACGTTCTGAAATCATCCGCTGTAGGTTACTGCTATTCAGACTATGGTATCTGTGACATCCTTGAAACTACATTTTCAAGGTCCACTACTAGAACCACTAGGGTAATAAATGTATTGTAAAAGTTTTCATTCATTTCACTGCATATTTGATGGTGATTCTGGTAAACACGCCACATTGGGGGAAATTTATATTTTGAGTTTTTCTATCACTCTGCAGAGTTTGAAATATTAAAGTTTTCATAACGTGTTTACTTCTTCTTTGATGCACATGTCAAAAGTTACGCCCTATACAATCTGACCAAAATAAGTATAATATAACAGATTTTAAGCTATTTTCTATTATTTTTTTCAAAGTGTCCTGTGCGACATGTCGGGTTTTCCAGATCACGTCACATATGCATTGCTGTGAAGTTGCATTGCCCAAACTGTAGTCTCTACTCTAATACTGTATGCAGTACCCGCATAAAGTAATTCATTTTAACGGGTTTTGCAGTGAGTTGCTTAAAGAGTTGCGGCAGAAAGTGATTGCTATATCGGTAGTGCAACATACAGTGTAATAAGGTTGAAAGACCTTAGTAGCACACATGCTTCTTCTACAAGAAGTAAACACATGTGATCTCACCAACCCTAATTCATTTTTGGCCTGTTTTCTTAATTCCTCTTTCCATACCCCCCATCCAATTCAAGTAACTCCATATCACTTTCATTTCAGACTGTGCAATTGGGGTGAGTGCAACTGGTGTAGTCTTCAGCATTTGAATTCCCTGTCATTGTGAGAAGATTAGACAACTCAGCATAGCTCAGAATTAAATCCAATTACACAGTCGCACTATGGAAGCATAATTTCTATTTAGGTTATCACATCTATCAATAAGAAGATCAATGATGAACAGGTAGAGTCAATGTTCTACTTAAAGGTGCATTTACTAGTGTCTGCCCGCTTGCCCCTCAGTTGCAAACCTCTTGGTGTACGCTGCGCAGGATTGAGCTATTAAAGTCAAGTGTCGTCTATCAACCGCTTCAACTACGTCATGAGCAGCAACCCGTTCAAGTAATTAAGTCAACTCATGTATTTTCCCGCGTTTGGGGGCAAAGCGGCAGCCCTAGCTGCAAGGAGCCGATTTGTTGGCTTGACGCTTTGCCGCGTGGGTCACCGCTACGATTCTGACATGATGGCGTAGTGACGTAAATTTCGTCATCAGAGTGGCAAAGCGGCAAATGGCATGACACTATCCAACGACCTTTAACACCAAACCTCATAAAGAATGCATTAGAATTTACTTTATGGAAAGTTGCTGCTTCATATGCTGAAAGAGTTTAGTTGAATTCGATTTGTTTATTGGTGCTGCATTTGAGTTTAGTTGAGTTATGTTTTAAGGGCCCAAGAAAAAAATGGTTGTCTTAGAAGACTGGCACACATTTGGGTTAAAATTGGTCTTTTAGCGCATTAATTTTTTTTTTAGGTTTTGTTTCACTTGAAATTTTTTGAAAATTTTCAGGAACAAAAAATGTAAAAAAGTAAGGGTCAAAAAGGCAATAAAAACTGCATTTTGCATTTGGCATTTTTCACATTAATTCTGAGACAAATTGTGTTTTTTTTTTTTGCCTAAAGTCAAACAATAGCTACACATTCAGATTCTTACTTGTGGTATAACCTCGACCTGAGTACACCGTGTATATCTTAGCTCTATTCCATTACCTCCCCCTTTGAGCATTACAGAGCCTCTGCCCAGGAATTGTCAGGACTCAAGTTTACTGGCAAAGGTAACCTTTTCTTTCTTAGCCGCAGTACCTATTATATAGTGGTACTCGTTAAGTTGCCTTCCATTGACGACACACCACACGGATGTCATTTTTAACTCTATACTTGGGAACCTGTGCTAGGACTAGCCCAGATTCACTTCAACAGTTTTTCATTGTTTTAGCGCATTGAGCTGAACCATTGCTAAAGCTAGCGAGACATTGGCAATTCTGGCCGCAACCTGACCTGATTTCTAGATACAATGTCTCTCCTTTAGGCTGTTTTAAACAATTAAATGTAACCGCCGATATTGTCTGATCTGCCCACACAAATTGGTGCTGGCTGCATGTCACAACAGTTCAATTTTTTACTGCTAAAATCCTTGGTGTGCAAGGCCCAGGAAATTGCCTACTTGTTCCAGGTAAAGGGTAAGCACTCCACAACTTCTTGTATTATTGCTCCAAGCTGCCTAGCAGGCATAGCGAGCACCAAACATTCCATCACCCCTTAAAAACTTGCTATCATCCTTTTTTTGTGTCGCCTGCCTTAAGGCAGAAAGAACGCATAGGATCACTTTGGTCCACTGTAGTCGTGGTTTATGTCTGTTGTTGTCTGTTGTCTGTTGTGAAAAAGGGTTAACATTTGCCTGTAAATATCCACAATACTTGATGGATTTAAACCAAATTTGGGTCACAGGTGCAACATGACTTCCCCATTACTGATGAGGTCAAAGGCCACTACCAGGTCACAAGGTCATGTTAGGTCAGTTGTAAAATAGGCTGAAAATGTCAATGAAATATTTGAAAAGTTAAGTTCATTGAACCAAACTTGAGTCATAGACAACTGGGATCCTCGTTGTTGATGAGGTAAAAGGTCAACATACCAAGGTCAAGGGCATGTCATGTCAAGTTGTAAAATAGGCTTAAAATGTAAAATTGACCCATTTGAAAATTTGAAGTGCAATTGTAACAACTTGGTTTATGGATTTACATGCATCCCCTTCCCTCATTTGTTTATGAGTCAAAGGTCACATATCAAGTCAAAGGTCATGTGAGCCTATCACATTCAACAAACCGCGATGGCAGGCACACAGCGGTCCCAAGTACCGATGTAATTTTATTTTTTTAAGGTAAAGGTATAAGTATGAATGGATAGAATTACTAAAATATGTGTATACCATCTGTGAGTTCCACTGTTGGCTCAGGTACTGTTGGTGTACATAGGCCAAGGTATTACCATTACCCCATTGTGGCGTGATCTATAGTAAACATGTGGGTGATACTCAGTGACTGGCTACAACACAGGTCTCTCTTTTGAAGAATCTGGCTTCGTATAACAGGTTGTTGGTTTACAATCAGAAATAAACATTGATTATAGGTTCAAAAATTGGCGTCAAATCATTACACTGAACTGGATTTCCTTTACACAATGTTGACTGAAACATAATGCATTTCCCTTCTGAAGAAGTGGAATGCCCCAAATACTATTTTAGCACCCCTAAAAGAGAAAATGGGTCTCAACCAGTGACCCAGGTCACACCCTGTTAGCCATTACTCCTTCCTCAATTTCCGTTTGGCCGCCATACAAAACGGACCCGTGTACATCGCAGCTCTGTGGATTAGCAGCCAAATTATCTGAGATATTTGATACTGGACGTTGTCGTCTCAATCGGAATCCCTACTAATATACCATCACTAATCTGGATATATTACTGGATTTTATATACGGGATTTATAACGCTCTATTTGGACGGAAAAACGGCGACTTTTACACACCCGTCGGAGAGCTTTTTATGTGTATCTTTTTTTTACCGCCGATGCGGTCATCTGATCTGTGTAGCGGTTAAAAAAGTAAACAAAGAGAAGGCAGCCTTGCCGCACGTGTTGCGTGCTTCGGATGCCTTGCTTTTTTGTGAGCCTGTTTCTGTTCTTGTAGTTGTCATACTATCAATACAACAGTTCTATTGGTGAGTTTCCTATGTATTTTATTCTTAGCTTGTTGTATTTTAATAAAAAATATTGAAAACTGCCTTTGGAAAATTCCTTTACCACCGTGTGTGACTTTGTTACTGCGACGTATCTTTGTCTCCCGCTTTGGCGGGCCGGGTTTAAATCGCGGCACGCCGTTGTTTTTCTTTGTTCGTTTTCGTTCCGACACGCGCGCCCATGCTGGCTCACTTCACCCCACGCCGCCCCCACGAACCCTCTTTCTTTCTCGGCGTTCATACGGGTCCTTGCTTGCTTTCCGCTGTCGCTTCTCCCGTTTGGTGCTCGTTCTTTTTCGGTGGCCTTTCAGTTTTAAATGGTTCGCCATTGACACTGTTTTCCTCCCCTGTCTATGTTTCGCTTAGGAAAAAGGGGTGGGTGGTATTCCGGCAGCTTCCGGTCCGACGTTCTTCCAAGGCGGCCCCGCTGCGTTGGGAGCACCTGAAGGTTTTGTAGGTCCCCCGGCTACTTCATGACGTTTAGTAGGGGCTTTTTCTCCTCTCGGGAGTTCCGGCCCTCTACCTCGCTACCCGTCCCGCGGTGGCTCGCCTGGTCTAGCCTTAGGGGCTGCTCCGGTCCAGGCTAGCGCGGTCTGCTCTGGTGCCTTTTTCCCTTGGGATTTTTGGGCGGCTGCAGACAATCCCGGTATAGTCAGCCCCTCGGTTGCTCCCTAAGCGTGCTAGTCGTCCCCGCCTCCCTCGGGGGGCTTGAAACTGACCGCAGCTGCCTCGCTGTCTCGCCTGATTTAGCTCGTTGTTTTATCGGTGCAGGCTAGAATGGTCTGCTCTGCCCTTTCCCTCTGGGATTGGGCGGCTGCAGTCCGTCCGATAGCGGTGAGTGTTTGGTCTATGGTGACGCCCGGGTTTTCTCGGGCCGATCCGTCGCTAGTACCGACAAGACCACCCCCTCCCGGCGCTCGTTGTTTTAGGAGTCCCTCGGGACTCTTCGACCGCGCTGCCGTGTTACCGGTCTCGGGTCTTGGTTGTTCCCTCCCTTAGTTATGTTTTCCCCATCTGCGCTCCCGTCCTCTTTTGCTGCCTCTTTTGTTCTTTCCTGGGGGTCTCCCTTCTCCCCGCATGGCTACCTGCTAGCCACGTGGTGTCAATCTGGCTCGTGCTGCATGCGTTCACCAGGCCTTCGCGGTCTAGTGGGGCTTGCGGCGCTTCGCCAGGTTGGGGTCCCCCCCGCTACACGTGGTACCGTGCGCGTTTACTGGTGCGGTTCGTTTGTCCCCTTCCCTGGTGTTGACTTTCAACTCTTGTCGCCGCGACCTGTCTCCCTTGCGGGGATGTCCCGCCGCTTTGCTCTCTCGGGAATCCCCTCAGGGATGCTGTAGGTCCTCGGTGGTTCTCTTGGTCTACTCAAGTCTGCTCCTTTGGCGGTGCTCCCCTACGGGGCGGCCTACTTGAGGGTGCTTCATCACCCTCGGCTGGCATGTCGCCTGGCCTTGGCGTGAAGCCCTCTCAGTTCTTGTGTAGTCCCGGGGTTACCCGCCGTCTATTCTCTTGTCGTTGCTCTAAGCTTCTGCACTGCATGGTCCCCCATCCTGGTGGTGCTTCTGCCCTGCCTGTGGCGGCCCTAGCCCGCCTCGGCCTGGTGCATGGGGCGCATCCTGCCTTGCTATAGCTTGCAGCTTCGTCGATATCCAGACTTAGCCTTTATGTTCCTGGGTGCTTTTCGCTTCTCGGGCTTCCCTCGGGAGCTTTGGGTAACTTTGGCCTGTCTGCACCCTCCAGGGGCTTTCAGCTCTGGGTCGCGCCGGCGCTTCCGTCGCTGCCTCGTTGGCGGCTGACTGTTTGCTGCCCCGGTAGCCTGGCTCCTTCTTGGTGCTAGTCCGGGTCCTTTCCGTGTGCTCATCGGGGACTTGAGGCCTCTGGTCCCTGCCAGTTTAGGCGCGGGGTCCACTTAGGCCTGGCGTCCGGCTCTTAGGCTCGTGGCTGTTTAGGCTTACTGCTACCCAGCCTGGTCCGCTGTCTCCCTTGGGGAGCTTGGACTCTGCCTATGATGCAGCTTTGCTGCTTCCCCTCCTGGGGACCAGCGGGGCCTAGCGCGCTTCCGATCGGTGGCCTAGTGACAGTTGGCGTCTGTCGTTAGAGTCTCTGTTCCCCCCTTGGGGTCTAGACAGTTTCAAGCCTGCCTTGAACTGGTCTTTGGTCTTTAGCCCCTGACTTCGCCTCCTTGGGAGTCGTTGCCTATAGCCTGGGCGGTCTTTTGACTTTCGCCTTGGCCTGGCCCTTGGGGCTTTCACATCGCCTATCTTCTTCTCGACTTGACCCTGTCCATCTCCATTTTCGGGGTAGCTGGCCCTGGTTCTTCCCACGCACTTGGTGTGCCCTTGTCGGGCCGTGTCCTGGCCTGGGCTGATGCCTGCTGCTTGGTGTATTACCTACTGCGCCCTTCGGGGTTTATGAGGCCTATGACCTATGGCCTGGTCTGGCGTGGCCCCTCCAGGGCTTCGCTGGGCCGGCTCAGGCCTGGGGTAGGGGCTCTATGTCCTTCTCCCTTGTCCTTACACCCCGATGGGGAACCTGATCTTTGCGCATGAACTGTTCTCCCTTGCCCCCCGTCCTCACTCTTGTGCGGGCGCGAGACCTCGGCCTACAGGCCCGCTGGTGCCCTCGGGGCCTAGCCTGCTCTTGCCGGTCTGGGCTTTGGTCATTCAGTCTTGATGGCTGATGCTCGGGTTCTCTCATTGGGCTTGGCTCCCACCGCCAGGTGGATGCCCCTCGCCCCCTCTGGGCTCTGTTTGCCCTGCGCGCTGGTGGTTTCGCTCTGTTGCCTAACCTTTACCTGTGCTCCCAGGCATTACTCCTCGCCCTTGGGGCTAAGCCCTTGAGGTCTTTCGACTTTTTGCCTGACACTGCCCACTGTTGGGTCGGTGTCCTGACCGTGGATCCCTTCCCGTTTGTTCGTGAGTTAGGGGCTGGCTTTTACAGTTCTCGCACATTCCTTGGCTCCCGGCTGACTAGCCTGGTCCGCTGTCTCCCTCGGGGGGACTTGGACACAAGTTTTGGGTCGGCTCGACGGTGCCCCTCTTTGGGGCTCGTCGTGCGGGCTTAGCGTCGGGCCTTGTTCCGGGCCTAGCGTTGGGCCTTGTTCGGGCCTAGCGTTGGGGCTCGTCCGCCTAGCGTTGGGGCTCGTCCTGGCCTAACGTGGGGCTCGTCCGGGCCTAACGCGGGGTGTGCTCCCGATTCGGCGGGATCTGTCCTAGGGGTTCCCCCCCTTCCTCCAGCTTTTTTCAGGCTCCCGTGGTTCGATCTCTTCACTTGCCGGGTTTCTCGGCCACGGTCCTGCTTTCTCAACTGGGCTGCCTTGTGGGAATCCCCGCGACGGGGGGTATTCCCTAGTTTGGGTGGTTCTCAGAGACCGCCTTCCAGTGGCTTTCTCAGTTGTATTCACTTGGCAGTTGAACTTGGTCTTGGCTTCCCGCCGTGGCGCTGGATCTTGTGCTTTTCCCTTAGTACCCTCGGGGTCCTGGGGGCACGTGCGGTTGCTCTGGCTCCTTTCTTACGACCTGGGTGCCCTCAGGTGACATGGTAGTTTGCCCACTTCCGACTGTGGATTTTTATCCCCTCTATCCTAGTCGGTCATAGTGACCTGAAACCTTTTAAAGTCGGTTTGGACCTTTTCTTCTTCTTCTCGCTCCCCGGGCCGGGAATGTCTCCTGGGGCGAAAACCCCCGCTGTGAGTCCTTCTTCATGTCTGCCGTCTCGAGTTTGGTTGACGAGTTGATTGCTCCCTTTTCTCGAGGCTTTGGTGATCCTTAAATAATCGGTATCCGCCCGTTCGGGTAGCACTTCTCCGTGGCTCTCTCACTTCTTCTCCACGGATATATTGTGTCGAAGCCGCTATGGCTGTCCCCGCGGACCTCTTCTTCTCGGTGGCATCCTTATGCCCCTTAGCCGGAGTTCGGCTACGCAGCTACTTGTTGGCCTCCTCGATACCGATTCGTCGGTCGGCGGCCAGAATTTTCCTCATGTTATGGATCATTCTGTCCTAATACGACTCTGTCACCTGCTCTCCTCCTTCTCTGCTTGCAGTTGCCACTGTTTAGGCTTTCTGCGCGGGGCTTCCCCCGAGCAGTTCGTGACTTCTCGGCTCGGGTCTTCCTCTCGATGCTCGACTCCGTGTTCCTGCAGAGCTAACCTTGGGTTCTCCCCTCTGGTAACTTCTCGGTGGTGTACCCACTTTGTCTACCTTTCGGGCCAGGATTGACTGTGGCCGCGATCTGGTAGGCTAGTTTTTCATTAATCTAGCCTTTGACTGTGCTCTATTCGTTGCCCGTTCTGGTGCCGCGGCTCCGTATTGCGGACTGTCTGCCCGTTTTTTCCTCGGTGGTTCTGTCTACCTCCGAGTCGAGGCCTGAATCGCCCTCCATCTCCTGACTGTGACAGTCTGAAGTGGGACTTTTCGCTTGATTTTGAGGCTTTGTTGCTGTCTCCGATCATCCGTTGTCCGGATTTTTCGGTCAACTAGCTCAGCCTCCACCCTAGGTTGTTCGGTTCGTCCTTTGTGACGTTGGTTCGTTCCATTGCTCCTGCAAGGCTTCCGTTTCTGACCCTAAAGCTTGTTCCCTCTTGGGGTCTGAAGTTCTATCGGCGAGTTTTTTTGGCGAAGCCCCCAACGTCCTTGGGTGCGGCGGCCGCACTGCCCTCGCCTTTATTACTCTGTCGGGTCCCTTTCCCGGCTGGATTAGCTCGATTTCCTTCTCCTTGTAGATTCTTCCTCCGGGTCAGGGTCCGACTTTTCTCTCAGCCTCCACGGGCTGGGGCCTTCAGCCTTCATTCAGTCTCTCAACCTTTATCTCCCCCGGGCCTCACTTCCGCTGTTTCTTCTGTGGTGCTCTGGTCGGCCCCCCTCTCCTAGGGGGCCCGCTCCTCTGTTTTTTGGGTTTAGGCTTCTTTGCCCCCGCGTCTTTACGCGGTTCCGCCTTGCTTCTCTGGCTCCCTCCCGGATCCTCAGTTGTTCTCAAGGCTGTGAGGCCTTGTTCTCCACCTTTACCGCGGGGTGCTTCGGGCCCTTTGTCCAGGCCTATAACTTCCGCACTCCAGTCTCTGTCGGAGCTCTTCCTCTAGCCTATTTCCTTAGGCTTGGGGTTTTCTCTGCGAGATTCGCGGCTCTGCCTCCCCTCCAAAAAAAACCTTTGCCCAGGTCTTTTAATCACATTATAAATCTGAGTCCTCTTACTCACCGCTGGTGTACTCCACTATCTATGTGAGTTATTGGCTTCCTGACTTTTAGGAAATCTCTAAATTCCATCGTGATTTTTGCTCTGGCGTTTTTGGTCAACCTTTGACTGCATCCTATGCTGCTCTCTGAAATATCATGTCCACCTCCACTGAGTGTGCTAGTCCCTGGTGTTGATTGAAAATATGCATTCAACGGGGGTTAATGCATATGTTTTCAGTCACATTGGTGTAAAGGAATCAGTTCATTGTAATGATTTATCAAAAACACATTATGTTTTATAAATCTCGAACTGAAGCCTGATTTCCTTTCCAAATTGACTTCCCTCCCGCTTCCAGGCCCGCCCCCACATGATAGTACATGCGTCCGTGTGGGCTTTGAGCCAAAAAAACGGAATTGGGGAAGAGTAATGGCTACCCAAAAAAAGGTGTGACCTGGTGTTCACCTGGTTGAAGACCATTTTCTCTTTGATAGGGGTGCTAAAATAGGTTTTTTGGGGCATTCCACTTCTCTACAGAAGAAAACATATGTTTCAGTCAACATTGAAAGGAATCAGGCTTCAGTTAGAATGATATTAATAAACAATATGTTTTTTTGAATATTTACTTCTTACGAGAAAAATGGGACAAATCAATGCCTTGTTGCGCTGAGGGTTGATGGGGTAATGCACTAGCATTGGACAAGCATCCACATGCGGTGCAAGTGCATGTATTTGTTTCCCATTTCTAAGCAAAAGTAAATGCAAGGTTTATACCCAATTCATATATGACAGAAACAAAGAATTTGCTTAATTATG
>JAMKCH010050215.1:0-26879 GCA_023653785.1 Ophioderma brevispina
TCAGTTAAATTAGACTGCCAACAGAGCTGCGATGCTTTTTTTTTTTTTTTTTTTTGATACATAATAAAAGCTCTCCAATATATAATCCAATAATATATCCAGATATTTAAGGTATATAGTAGTAGGAGTATTCCGTTTGAGACGACCAGTCCAGTATCAATATCTCAGTTAAATTTGACTGCCAACAGAGCTGCGATGCGTCCGTCTTGACGGCTAGCCAAAACGGAATTGAGGAAGAGTAATGGCCGACAGGGTGTGACCTGGGGTCACTGGTCGAGACCATTTTCTCTTTTAGGGGTGCTAAAATAGGTATTTTGGGGCATTCCACTTCTCCTAAGGGAAATGCATATATTTCAGTCAACATTGGTGTAAAGGAAATCAGCTCAGTGTAATGATTTGTATAAGTTATTCTTAGTACGGTTCTCCTTTAGACTTGAGGACATTCCCAGAGAGAAGTACCCTCAATTTTTTTCGAACCCAGGTTTTTTGCATATTTGGCATGCTTACCAATGTATTAGATCACACCTGAAGTAAATAAGCCGAATACACCGTCTTTATGTAATAAGATGATGCTTTAGTAATTTCTGTCATGCATGACAGAAATTCAAAGCATGGTTTCCTATATAGAGATGATTACGATATCAGGCAAGTTCAAAACAAGGTTTGCGGTTTTCTTTCATGCTTGTTTGTCCAATTAACCTTCGAAACGTTCTCGGTAGGTGGTTTACAACCGATCGAGTGCAATTTGAGAGAAATTTGTATCCTCAAAAAAATCTCCTGTCACTTTAAGTTGGACATATTCAAGAAACTTACATCTTGTCTTCAACTTAGCTGCAAGCGGAAGGAAATATTTGGTGAAGAACATCAACTCAGTATTACAGATATTCTCTCTTAGAACAGGTAAAAGCCAACTTCTAGGAAAGTCATAGTTGTCCCTGAAAATCAAAAAATGACATTCAAACCTGATCATATGTTCCAGGATGCCTCCACCCCAAATGTTATTGGTTTGACTCAAGACTCCAGGTAAATTTGCAATTTAGATTTCAGAGATTACATGCCAGTTTATTGTTCTACTCTTAGTGGAGCAGTTTGGACTGCAAAATTGTCGACAACTCCTCCCCTCGGTACAACAAAACGCAACCACTTCTATTCGAAAAATAGCAATAATAATTTAAAAATGAGGTTGTGTAAAAAGATTTATTAATTCTTAGCAAAACAAATTTTAATCATGATAATACTATCAATCTCTGAATTACAATTATAGATTTCTGTTTTTCCAAATATATAAAGGGGCTAGAATTTTCGCCCCAAAATCACCTTGTTTTCCCTAAAAAAAAATCTTTTTACAATCACCACAATGAATCTTACTGAACCCGTATGAAGGTATAAAACCAGATACTAAATAAGATTGAATATTTTTACTTAAACTAAAATTACTAATTTGCAGCCCAAAATGCATTTTTGGCCTAGAAATCATCTGCCACAATATTCACCCACAACCATCATTTCTAAATCTCCTAATTATCCTTCAAATAAAGGTGGTTGCATTTTGTTGTACGAGAGGAGGGGGGAGTAACCGAAAACTAGAGCACTTTTCAAAAGCCGACACTCTGTTATCTGTGATGTCCTTTATCAATTTAGTTAACCGCTTTTATAACAATGACCATTTTGTAACATAATGCAATTTTGTTCATTATAATTGACCAATTTTCCTAACTTAGCCAGCGTTGTTTAGCTCAATCCTGCAAAACAAATTCTATCAAAATATGTACAGAATGTAGAATAACTTGAAATATCAAAGCAAGGTTTAATCTCATAATATGGTTTTATAAAACAGCTCCCTTGAATTTATATTTATGAACAAGTGGAAACAAAATACTGAATATATAATTTTTAGTAAAAAAAAAATGTGATTCACTTTTATTTCTTACCTCCACTAAATTTTTCTCCATTTCCTTACATGCTTTGAAAAAAATATTATTCATTCAACATCAAAGTTTTTTTCCACCAAGGAGTTTGATTATAAAAATTAAACGGGGCAATATTAGAATTAGGCACAGATTTACACAAAATATTTCCCATTATTTCATTTTGGAATAGTTTACAAAAATCAAATATCTTGACACCATACACTTTCTATTTTTCTCACTGCAACTTATATCAGATTGCAAATGTTATACTGAAAGTAATACTTTCCAAGCAATTAAAGTTTTCAAGGTAAAACTCTAAATCTTAAGAAAACTCACTCCTCGACCAGTGATCTGCAAAGGAACAGCATCCAGCACTAACCGTGGTCCATATCTTGATGAATGCCAACGGCTGTGGTCTACATCTTGCGTGTAGGGGAAGTAATGGGTGCTCCTCAAATCACACATAGACTGCAGACACTTTGGTCATAAATGGATGGCCTTCCTTGCCAAAAACCTAGCAGGGAATAAAAGGAAGAAGAGGAAATTGACAACATTCAATAATTGTTTAGAATGGTCAAAGCATTTTCAAAATTAATATTTTTGATCTCCTGACGGATCAGATTTTCACTCGAGTCTACTGCTTTGGGGTAGTATGGGTAGCACCGGACTAATGGCAAATTGACACCTGGGCACTCGACAGTAGTACTGTTTCAACTCCACTTTCATTCCCCATCATTTTCTTGTCAGATGAACACAAAAATGTACAAGTACTTTGCGTAAACATACACAGATTATCTATCACATGCATAAATCCTACCCTGAGAAATACATTTCAGAACGTCAATTACGGCCAGTCACAGCAATGGCCAACCTGTTTGATTTTTTTCAGTGCAGGTAAACCCCCCTGTGTGCGTATTCCCTATATTAATGCCATCAATGACCAATGAAATGCAGCTAAGGCTTACTTGTTGCCATATGATCTATTTCCTCATTCTTTTCTGCTAGCTTCAATAAGAGAAACCGATGGATCAGTGGGGTGAATAAGCTCAATAGCATTCAACTTTTTGATAAGGACTTGAATAATTCTAATAGATGTCAACGAAATGAAATCACGACTTGAAATTGAAGCTCACAAACTAACTTACCTCAAAGAACACAATTAGCAACCTTTAAGACCAAACCCAAAGATGGATGGTGCGATACGACAGACACTTTAATGATGTGAAACTCTATGTACAGGTGTGTTACCACGGTGCACCTCACCTGCCAGCCAGGCTGATGTTGGCATGCAGGCAATCTCGCAACGATGTCTGGTAGCAAAATACAGGAGGTATCTTAGCGAGGGACAATGTGCATTTATCATTCAGATTCAGAGGGTGGGGTTTAGTAAGCAAATATGCAATATCATAGGTGTTGCCATCTAATATGACCCCGAAAGTGTCTAAGCTTAACATGCCATTTGTTTGCACAGTGTCTACCGCACGGATCTAAGGTTCTGCAGTGCACCAAGCTAGTTACAGGTCGGTTCATCTTGTACAGTGGGGAGAAGATTTTGCTCTTATTTAACTAATATGATATTAAAAAACACATGATGTTTTATAAATCATCTAACATAAGCCCGATTCCTTCCAATGTTGATGAAACATATGCATTTCACCTCTGAGAAGTGGAATGCCACATAAATACCATTTCTAGCAACCCTAAAGATGAAATGTCTCGACCAGTTGACCCCAGGTTACACCTGTCGACATAGCTCTTGCGCTTAATTCCGTTTTGGATCAAAGCCCACACGGACGCGGATTACATATCATGCTGTGACGGGAGGGCCTGGCAAGGGGAAGGTCAACATTGGAAGGAAATCAGGATTCAGTTAGATGATTTATAAAAACATAAATGTGTTTTTGAAATAATCATTACACTGAACTGATTCCTTTACACCAAGTTGACTGAAACAAATTTATGCATAAACCCCTGTTGAATGAATATTTTTCAATCAACACACCAGACTGACACTCAGCGGAGGTGGAGCATGATATTTCAGAGTAAGCCAAGAATGCAGCCAAAGGCAAGACCAGCACTAAGCATAAAGTAACATATGTTAAGGGCCTGAAAGGCATTAACATAAATCGGGGACATAGATGCCCACCTGACAAACGGAATAATCCGGGGCGAGCGTCATAGTCTGCAACCGGATGGGAGACTATGATAGTGTAGTGAATTTAGTGTTGGTGTCTGAAGGAGTGCCTCGCACCTTCTTCTTGGGGCCGTTTGTACGTTTTGTAGTACACGACGAAAACGTTGTGGGGCCCTCCCCGACATAGGCTCGCAGATTTCGGCAATGCTGATTCCGCGGTGTTAGGCCCATGACGACGTGATGTTACGGACAGAATGGGCTCAAGCTTGAGAAGCTCCTATCACCGCGGTGGAAGCATTAATTACAGCGCTAAACCATCTAGCAATTGTCGCTTTCGAGCGGACACCGTGGGGGGAAGCGTGAGTAGAAACAACGAGTCGTTCGAGCCCTGAGCGACTAGTAACAGTTTTATAGTACTCATCAATGTGGGATCCCATCCTTCTTTTCCAATTTGCCACCGGTTTGTTGCTACCTTTTCCGCCTGCCTTCCCATTTTCTCATACTGCCGTGCTCATTCCTCGATCTATAGTGCTTTTCGTCCGCCCCCTGCTTCCCATCCGACATTTCTTTTTTGTTTCCCTTTTTCTCGTTTTTAATACCTTCCTTCTAACCCCTTCCCTTCCGGCCCGACGGGGACACCACAGGAGATCGTCCCGCACCGAAGGTGACAGCATCGGGGTAAGATACATTGTTGAGTGTCGGGAATGAGGAGGACTATTCTTTGCCAAAATTCCGGCCTTAAGAACAATTGACCCTGTCCGAGATAATTCTGACGCTGACATCGTCCCGACGGCGAGGGCCCAGCCGCCCCCGTCTTCCTGGTGAATGTGGGGAGGGGGACGCGCAGCAGGGGGCGAACAAAGAAAAAAAAACAAAAAAAATCAAAAAAAAAAAAAAAAAAAAAAAAAAAAAAAAAAAAAAAACTCGGGCTTTCACTAAATAGTCTAAGACAGAATTAAGGTACCAGGGTGGGACCACCTTCCTGGCCGGAGGTCGTGTATTCAACATCCCCTCTAGAAGGAGACGGATCGAGCCATGTAACTTAATGAGTTGACGTCGTCAGAAGACTCTCATGGATCGCTAGGATAGCGACTTGGTAGTTTCGCAGTCGAGTTTCAAGTCCGATCTCTATCAAAGCGATCAGTGAGAAAGTCAGCGATCTCGGCGATGCCCGAGTCGGAGACGCCTCTCGGCACTCACACCAGCGGCAGTAGGGTCCAAGACGCTAGAGTAAGTGCTCATGGTAGACTTCCTTCTTCCTGCTGATATGAGCGAGGCAGCCCTATGCGAAAAGCCAGAATCTCGGTATCGCTGCGGATAACGGCCACGGCAGTCAACGGCTAGGTGCTCCAGACGACAGATGGCGCTCCAGCCGTCCGGAAGGATCTAGGTCCGGAAGGTTCGGTAACGCAGCGGCGAGCCGCAAGCGATCCACAATCGGACGAAAACAAAGGTGTTTCGGCCAAAAGGGAGCGATGAGGATGAAACGGCACGCCTCCCGCCCAATTTTCGAAACTACACGATGTAGAATCGGAATTGGTGGGAAGGCACAGGCCGTGCAACCCCTTCCAGTCTATCGCCAGAGAGTCGACTGCGTACGCACCTGGTCGGGAGTCCGGGTGCAGTACAGAGGGAGCTGGTGACGCAGGTTCGAGGCGAACAGGTCGATATGAGGAACTATCATCTCTCGAAGATCTTCCGCACGACATCTCGGTTCAGATCTTCCGAGGCCGTAGTCCTGCGCGTGACAGATCGTCGGCAAGGAAGTTGACGGCCCCTGGAGTGTGTACTGGGGACATCGTGATGGCCCGCTCCCGGCACCACGCTATGAGCCGTATGGCATCGAGACACCGGACGGACGAGCCCCGCCCTGGCTTGTGGATGTAGGCACCAGGTGGCGTTGTCCGTCTGTACCGGACACTGGAGTTGGTCACCACCGCATCGAAGTGAGCAAGAGTACGCTCTACTGCACAAATTCCAAGGCGATTGACATGGGCCTGAGCCCCGGTTCGGGACAACGTCCCCGAGGCGCTGAGGTCTAGGGTGAAACACCCCAACCGACTTCGACGCGTCCGTCGTGACAACAACATCGACAGCAGGCGCTGGGAAAGAAATGCCCCGAGTCAGGTTGGGGCGGTGAGAACACCATGTAGGTGTTAAGGATCCCGAGTTGCTGGGGATAGACGGGGAATCTGGGTGCATGAATCGGCCTGTAGTGTCGTCCGAGGTTCATTTGAAGCAGCCTCATATGGAAGAACAGGACGGGACGAGGTCGACGAGACGGGCCATAGCCGGAAGGCGAAGCAGTCTCGAGCGTGGGCATGCGTAAGCAGCGCCATGGATGTTGCAGTCTGAATAACGACATCAACCGTCGGCCGTCGGTTCTGCAATGCACGGAAGCAGTTGCAGCCGCACCACCCAGATACATCAGGTCTTGAGAGGGGTAAGGCTCGATTTGTCGAAGTTGAAGCAATGAAGACCAACCTCTGCACCACCTGGATGGTACGATGACATCTCGGTCGTCGCCTGGGGCGACGGTACGTAGATTAGGCATCTTCCAGGTACATGCAAAGGTTGACCCCCTGACACCTGAGGAAGGCGCCCACTTCCTGGGTCACCATCGTGAAGAACCTGGGAGAGGTAGATAGTCCGAAGGGGAGACACGTCACTTGTACGACTGGCCCTCGATTTAAAACCGGAGCCAGCGTCGGTCGGATTTTGGGACTGGGACGTGCAGGTAGGTGTCTTTCAGATCCAAAGAAGACGACCAGCTCCCCTTCAAAGGCCAGCGCAGGATTGACGCGAGGGTTTCCATCCTCAACTTCTTCGGCCTGATGCACTGATTCAGAGTTCCAGTTCAGGTGGGACGCCAATCAAGGTTTCTTGGAGCCAAGAAGAACGCATCGACCAAAACCCCTCGGTGAAGGGGGTGTCGACTGGGGAGATGGCACCCGTCGCCAAGAGCGCCGAGACCCCGGCCAGAAGAACTTGGTTCTTCGCCTCCCCGGAAGGGGGGGTCTCGGGTGGAAGGCGCGGGGGTTTCGCGGTGATCTAATGCGATACCCCCGTTCCACCACAGCTCAGCACCCAAGGCGGGAGAAATGGCTGGCCCATTCACGCACGTAAGAACTAAGCGGCAGCCCAACCGGAGGTGGTAAGGCTCCATCCGGAGGAGAGACCCCGCGACCGCCGTGCCATCAGGACGAAGGCTCTGACCCTTACAGGCGCCTTGCTTTGGGAGGGGGGGGGAATGAGCCTGGCTTGGCCCTGGACTTCTGAGAAGAAGTGGCCAGAGCTGCGGGCTTCTTGGATTGCTGAGGCGGTGTCGACTTCAGCATGCTTGGCGAAACGCGTCGATGGAAGAAGAGGAGCGCAAGCGCTTCTTCTTCTTCTTAGCCGAAAATCTCCCGGAGGAGATCTTCGCTTGATGAGAAATCGCTCCGATTCCACGCGTTCCGCGAGGCAAGAAGTGTAGTCACGAACAAACCTCAGAAGAGGACGTCCGCGACTCGGGCGTGGTCTTAGAGACCTCCGATGCAATCGGCGCTCAGGGTGCGCAGATGAAGCAGGCGTATCTGCGTCGCATGAAGCGAGGCGACGCGCCAGAGACATTGGAAGCCTCAGCTGCCGAGTCACTAGGGGGTGGTGCCGGGGTTCTGGTGTTCTGCGGGCCAATCATTGGGGGGGGGCGGGGGGGGGGGGGCGTTTTTTTTGGGCGGCTTGGACCGGTTTTCAAGGCATCGGAGGCTTCCGAGGAGTAAACTAAACCTCGCCCATCGAGGAGCTGAGGTCGTGGGCGAGGGACATGAAAAGCACCCACCCCCCCAACCCCCCCCCCCACCAACACCATCGTCTGATACCAGATGTCACCGCCAGGTCTCAGGTGGCCTTCAATGGTCCTACCAGAAGGGGGAGAACGCTGTCGGGGCGGCATTGCCCGTTGGCAACTGGACTGCTAGGATCGAGATCTATGATCGAGTCATCGGAAGTGAGTTGGGGAAAAGTCTCTTCGGCAGTTCTCAACGACCTGGCGAAAAGTGTTCACGGGTACGAAGAGAGCTTGACTGACCCTCCACGGAGAGCTTCCACAGAGAACCCAACGTCTGTGGGACGCGTCAACGCATGGGACGCGTTCCGGAGGAGGATAGGGAAGCCCAGATTGAGCGGTCACTCATAGCAAGCCGCTAGGCACGCAAGGCAGGCGAGACTCTCAGCCGCCCTGCGAGCAAATGAGGGTGCACGCGGGAAGAGAATCCACCACCTCTGCTCCGGAGCTGCCGCGGACGTCGACAGCTGCGAAGGAGTATCACCAAAGTGACTCACCGCCGAGCCCGAGTCCATCACGCTCGCGCGTCCTCCGGAACATCGGAAGTCTGCGGTCGGTAGGAGTCCTGAGAGGACGGTGCGACAGAACGAGCGGACTGGGGCGGAAGGCAGGCGACGCCAATGGGCGCGACACCAGGGTCTCCCGAAGGGACCAAGCCAACTGGTATAGGCTGGGCCGCAGGAGCCATGAAGTTCGACTGCACCCAGCCCGACCCTGACAGGGTACAGGACCGAGAAGGGCGGGGGACGACACCCCACAGTCCCAGGAGTAAGCTGAGGGTATGGAGGGTACACCGCCCTGCCCGCCCGGTAACCAGGCTGTACGCCGCCGCAGCCGCAGCTAGAGTGGCTCCCAGAAAGGAAAGACAAACTGCTGCGCAGCGGCGGATGCCCGCATCAAAAGCGGTCAGAAGCCCCGACGGCACCTGGTGCCTGCGGCTGGGCAGCCGGAGGGGAGGCGCGGTGGGCTATAGCCTGGAGGGCTCCCGCAAGCGGGAGCCCGGTCGAAAGACATACCAGAATGTCCCGCCCCAGCAGTCCAGCGAGACTGGGGTGGGTAAGCCACGTCACGGGGATGCAGCGTAACCTGAGAAGGTAGACTGCAGTGGGTACTGTGTCCCCGCAGGAGAAGGACACGAAGGCAGCCCTGCAGGAACGCAAGAGGCAAGGGCACCCACCGGGTACCACGCCATAGGCGGAACCCGCCGCGGAGACGTGAAGAAAACCAGGCACTAATACCCAGCAGGTACCGGGTAAGAGGCCTGAGCCGACTAGTCAGCTGGGGCATCTGCGGAGGCCCAGCCAGCGGAGCACAAATCGCTACGCCAAGCCATGAAGGGCCCTGAGGCGGCCGTGCTGGTGCCAGCATGAGGCAGGCACTGCAGGACTAGCAAGGCTAGCTACGCGGGGTGCAGTGAGCGTAGCCAACACCTGCGGCGTCCCGCCAAGGGATAAGTAGTGAAAGCCCAAGGGTTTGTCGAAACATCTACCCGAAGTAATGGGCCACCGTGGTAGCGGTCGAAGTCGCCGAGAAACGGGCCCGCCACCGCTAGGGTGGACAAACAGCTGCGATGGATAGATTTCGGGCGACTGGCCATCACCATAACCACTACCGGAGCGCACCAAAGCCGCCAGCCACCAGGGATGGCCACAGAGACAGACAGCGCTAGCCTGCACCGGAGCAGCCCTAGGGCTGAACCAGGCGAGCCATCGGCCGGTGGCGCGCATGAGGAGGCGGCCCGAAAGCCACCCCATCAACATGGACGCGAAGTAGCCGAAGTAACCCCACCTTTGGGAGCACCACAGAGCAGCGGCGGCCTGCCTTGAGAACCCCGGACCGGAGCCCGATACCACCCCCCCTCCCCGTTAGGCCAACACGAGCGGTACCCATCTCAATGGTCGCCCATTGAACATCCGACAGTCCAAGACAAAAAGAGCGCACCGGTAGGTGCGGGACATAGCATTGATTGCACAACGAGGATGGGGATCCCAGCATGAATGGATGTAGGGGCAGCGTACGCGAAATTTGCGGGCAATTCAGGGTGAGAGTGAGTTGCTAGATGGAATAGCCTGCGCAATAAAAAACGCTACAGAAAAATAACAAGCGTGCGTGGAGGTCCCGGTACGCTCGTCAGGACACAGAACAACCAACTCGGTAACTGATTCACCAACGGTTAAAGAAATTTTTCAAACACGTTTAACATATTTTATTAAGATCACAAGCATATAATAAAATAATACACACATCAGACCATATTAATGTTAGCAAGCAAAGCCCGCTAACAAAAAACATAACAAACTCACACATAGTCAAAGGCAACCAAAGCAGCAACACGTGCGTCATTGGCTGCCTTTGTTTACCTTATTTTCCCGGTACACAGATCACATGACCGCATGGCGGCAAAAAAGGATACATAATAAGAGCTCTCCGACGGTGTAAAAGTCTTTGTTTATTCAATACGATTGGCGCTATAAATCATATATAATCCAGTATATATCCAGATAGTTTATGGTATGTAGTAGTACTCCGTATGAGATGACAACTAGTCCAGTATCAAAAATCTCAGTATTTTGGTGCTAATGGACAGAGCTGCGGTAAACACGCGTCGTTTGGTAAGGCTGCCAAAACGGAATTGAGGAAGAAGCTATTGGTCGACAGGGTGTGACATGGGGTCATGGGCGAGACCATTGCCTCTTTTAGGGTGCTAAAAATAGGTATTTGGGGTATTCCACTTCTCAGAGGGAAATGAAATATGTTTCAGTCAACATGGTGTAAAGGAAATCAGTTCAGTGTAATGATTAATGAAATAGCAATATTTTCTGTGATTAAACAACCAAAACTAAATAATGAGAAAAAAAAATACCCTACAAAAACTTGCGTCATCCCCATGCAAGATGGCCGTCTGGAATATGACCTCAGATGACTTTGCCTTGGTCCATGAACCTTTGACATCGACAAATGAAGGAACCCCTATTGCACATTAACCCCAAGTCTAGTGCAAACTTTTCTACGGAGATGTGAAAAGCAAAAACCCTAACCAAACTGGAACAATACAACGCCATACACATACCACATGGCATGCGTGCGAGCGCCAACATCCCCTAGGCTTGTTCAATCAGGGGGATAAAAAGATAAAATGTGTTGTGTTGCCTATCTAATACTAGTATCATGTCATATTGAAGGGGTAGTCAATAGTTTATCAATGTAGATACAGGCTGCACCGGCATCCACACTCAAAATATTGGACTGAATCCAATATGATACGGTATAGTAGGCAAAACAACAATTCTATCTTTTATCTCTAAATCAGTCAGACACCAGCACATACTACTGAAAGGCTACCCTAATTAATGAAACAGTAGGGAGGCGTAGGTAATGAGCAGCACAGACCAGCACAAAATTCATTTCACCACTTACTGAGACAGCACAAAATCACCATGCTGGGTTTTTGGGTGTGTATGTACAGTAAATAAGCCAGTAAAATATTTAACAGGTAATACTTTTTTACAGAGCACAAAACAGGGCACAGTTCCAATAAGGGTAATTTGCTGAAAGCACAAATCAGCACACACATATTTACAGTGACTTTATGGGGGACCATTATGTGCCGTTTAGCTTTCAGTAATGACCACTCAAACATCAGGCGACTTGAATGAGGGTTACGTGCCTCATGACAACAAAAAGGCACAGCATTTAATTCTACAGAATGCAATTACAGCGAGATAACATGGGCCCACACAACACCATAATTTCAAAATACGGGGGTCGCTATTATTTCCCTTCAATAATTGGAGCGGCAGATTTAGCAACTTCAGCCTTCTCTGATGTGAAACAAGACAGGCTTGTGCAAAACAATCTTGGTAGGTGGCTAAGGCAGAGCCTATCAATCCAATCTGAAGGAAATTTAAAACAACCGACTGGTATTATCGCATCTGTCAAGTACTCTACAAATTCTATATCTCCATGCGATAGCTTCCAACTCAGCTACAGTTATCCTTGGGAATTGAACTTTTGTTTGATTATATTAATAACAGTAAAGGCTTGTCCAAGTACGACTTCTATCAGCAGTTTTATACCACCTACCAGCAACTTTGTAAGGACATGAAAAATAATATTACTCTGCCAATTTACTAACAAGGTGAACTCGTATTTACACGATGCGTAAAATATGTCCCCGCCAAAATGTCGCGATCACTAAGAAGTGACTTAAACTACATCAGATCACTCCTTAATTCAGACCAACACTCCCTTAAACTTGGGACTGCCAGACCACCCTGCTTAAAGGTGCAACGAGAGATTTTGAGGCACCCAAATATTGTATCATAATAGTAATTTCATATAGATTAGACACTCAATAGATTTCTTACCTGATATTAGGCTACATAAATGTCTTAAAAGGTGATCTTGATTTGCTTATATCTCAATATAAAACCGTCTTAATTTTGTATTTGCTCCTATTCGAAATTTAGAAATTTCAAAATTTTTGTACCAAAGAAACATTTCTCAGCTTAATCCTTCCAGAAGGGTATATTTTTGATGGAATGCTTTACTTCAGGGCAAACTCAGTACTTTTATTTTTTTTGGATACATATATGTGAAACCTCTCATTGCACCTTCTTTAAACCATGAAATGTCATCCACAACAAAATGAATTTGCACCAGTATTTTACCTAACAAACAATAACTATCAAAAACTTTGATGAATCCATTATCACCAAAAAAAATATTCTAAAAAAAAGTCAAAGAATTCAAATTGTCAGCACCACCAGGATGACCCTTGTTGACCTTTTTTGATTATTATTTATTTAGTTTTAACATTTCCCCACCTCCTCCAACTCGGGGGAGGACCCTGGGAGAATGAATGACATAGTAGGGGCTTGTGCCCTCCTGCAATATACCCCAAGTTTAGCTACTCTAGCTCATCTAGAAAAAAAAAATATGGCCAAATATTGACCTTTTTTGTGTAAAATTGACCTTTTTTGAGATTTCCCTACCCCTTGACAGAACCATGGGAGGACCCTGGGGGTGAATTACATATTTAGTAGAGACTTGTGCCATCCTACAATATACCCATGTTTGGCTACTCTAATTCATCTAGAAGAAAAGATATGGACAAATGTTCCAGGGTTAACATTTTTCTCATGGACAGACATACAGACAGAGACCATTTTATAGTCCCCTTCCAAACTTTGTTTGGTGGGGACAATTAGTTATATTTAAACCTAAACTCTATTCCATCCAGTTAATAGACTTCATCTGTAATTGGAGTAGGGGTACTTATGGAACTTAATTTTTGCCCACTTTTAAACACAAATGGAAAGCAAATTCGGTTTTACGCCATCGACAGGAAAGAGCCTACTTTGGCAACAAAGCATCAACTCTGTTTCGACTATTAACACAATGTACACTACCAGCAACATTCCAACGTAGAGCGAGTGCATTACTCACCTTGTCAGGTTGACATGTGCTGCCTGCATGACAGCCAACCATGCCTGTATGGGTTGCACATCATTCTCTCCAGGCTGGTAATCATAGAGGGCGTTTATTAGCTGTGCGTTCAGCTCCTTTGGTAGACATGACGGCTTAGGCTTGTCTTCAAACATGTTGTGAAGGGCTTGCATGGAGACAGATGTTACAAGCTAGAATTGAAAAACAAGTGAAATGGAAGTTTAATCACAAAGTTGAATCACATCGCTGCCATCGTACAAAAAAAACAACAGCGATGGGTTGTGCGGCAATGCCAGACGATCATCACCGGATGATGCAAGTACTTAATTTGTGTGACGATCATCAGTCATGGCTCCACATCAACAGGTAATGGCCATGCGCTGAATGTTTCTTGCAACTTATACCAAGTCACATCAATGCCAACCGTCACAAATCCTTGAATTTGATTGAACTTGATTTGTCAATGCCGCGTCATCCCTGGATAAAGTTGAACTTTCTCGACTTCAGAAATATTGCTGAGGCATCTGCCAATGGCCAGCGATGCAAAATCTTGTCGCTGTGGCATCATCCAGCGGGGGAAGAAGATATTGTCCGGTGCACAACGATAGAGGTCTGAATGCACCATTATTGGATCGCCATCGTAAACCTTGTCTTTCCACCTTATCCCATCAAGATTGAGATTTTGGTATCGGAAGTTAGTTCATATTTTTTTCAGTTAAATTTAAGCTATAAACCGAGGAGAATGACAGACTGTCTATAGTCAATCCTGTTACAGACAGCCTGTCATAATACAAAATCTCAAAATTTGCATAAAAATTTGTAACTAGAATATATTAATATTCATACCCTTAGGAGAATGATAAAGCAAAATATAGAGGAGGAACATCCTCCACAAGCTAATATTTGAACAAGCAATTTTCATTTCAGCTTAAGTACATGTACTTACTACATTACTGAGTGTCATCACTTTGAGTATTGTCTCACACACAGTTCAAAGTGTTCTTAGTAAGCACTAAGATGACATCCTTTCAGGGAGACCCCCCAAATCCAATGTAGTGTGGTAGTATTGCTTCACCTGCACCTGTAGATATGTCAAAGCTCATTTTGTTTAAACCCATTTCTTCTTCTAACTTAACCACATCTTGGGTAGAATCATAGGTTACTGTTTCCGTTCAGAAAATGCATCATACTAGGCATGTTGGTACTCCTCTCTTATAGGGGGATGGTTGGCCACCCCCCTATCCATCACTTGGAGATACCCTGTACCTTACCTATACACCCAGTGGGTGCTTGTTTTGCATTAAGGGCAGTGTGAACCTTGAGTTCCGATCTCTATTTTGGTTTGTAACTTTGCAAATATTGATTATTGTTTGTAAAAGTATACATTTCTATAAAGAAAATTGGACGATGAACCCGATGATGGCCCCAGATTAATGTAAAACTTTCCGTATTTGGAGAAAAAACTAAAAAAACCCGATTTTGCCCCAAAAATTTTCCAGACACATAACAAAAACAATTTTGAATTTTTCAAGATTTCTTATGTTCTTTTTTAAGAAACAAGACAAATTTTCTAGGAACGTTTTTTTTTATTTTTTAATTTTTTAAAAATAGAGCGTACTTTTCGAAAAATATAAGAAAAATGCAAAACAGTGTGATTTTTTTAACTTTTCTTTTCCAAAATTTGAGTATATATTGGATAATAATCTTTAGTTAGAATAGAAAAATGAAAAAAATTGGAAACCGTCCCTGGAGAAGACCAATTTCTATCGGGGAAGTTAAACCTTACCTTTTTAACTTTAATACTTCGGTATTTTGAGTTACTTGTCTGAAAATTTGCCAAATTTTGCGAAAATTGAACTTGAGAAAATCCATGTTTTAGTAAAAAAGTGACTTTTCACTCATTTCAAGCTGTTTTTTTCAATAACTTTAATCTTTGAACTTCAAAATTGAGTATGTGGTGCAGTGATCAAATACAATCTTTATTCACTATTGAATCAAACTATTTTGTCTCTAACAACTGCAGAAATTAGAAAGAATTGAAATTCAATCTTGTCTAAATTAGCGCTTTGTTTACATTTTCAAATATTATTTTTTTTTTCTTTTCGTTTTTCTTTTTTTTTTCCAAGAATCGTTCGCGCAAAACAGTACATTACAACACGGCAACAGAAGCTTCTTAATCGCTCAGCAAAATTCAACCGCGCAACGCGATGGTGCGCCTTGCGCCCGAGGGCGTGAATGGTGCTAAATGTCCCGCCGTTTAGACCCGCTGTTTTGTGACTTTAAATGTCAAATAGCTGTTTTTAATCGGCAAAAAAGACAGCTCAAGCTTGTCTGCAGTGGATAACCTTTTGTTGGGAACTATAGAAACGTTTTGATGTTTTACATGGTGCAAAAATCAGAAATTTGTGTAAAAGGCAAAAAGCACCAGGGTTGACACTACCCTTAAAAGGACCGAAAATTGGAATAGACAATTACATTGTTTGGCTTTCCCGCACACCGTCGCATCCACCACCACCAAAAACCCCTCTTCCCCCAAGTATGTAAACTCCTTCACCGATTCCACTTCACACACGTGTCTTCTCCCTGTTCCACACCCTCCCGAACCCTTCTTGCATCTTCCACACATAAATCTCTTTGCCAAACAATCGAAGCATAAACCTTATATGCTAGGTAACTAAGGACTAAAAGAAACTCAAATACAATCTTGTAAAGAACTAAGAAGTATTTCATGAGATGTGTTCTTTAATAAGCCTCGTACGCAAGACTGCAAGTTGCACTAACCTCCGTGTTGTTCAATCTGCTGTATACAAAATTTGGCTGTTGCTGCAGTTGCAGGGTGATGTGGTGGAGTGTTGCTAGACTGCATAAATTGACTGCCTTTAAGGACTGAACATACTGCATGCTGAGCTGCTTTTCTCACCTAAATAAAAGATAAGAGTTAATTCTTGGGTAAAAATAAACCAAATTAAAAAAAAAGCCTCTTGCAAAATCTCCCCCAAAAATTGCTCTCAAAACCGAGTTGATTTTAATACAGCACTTGAGAAGGCAATGTTAGTTTTGTTTAGAGAATTAGCCCCTGCTAAAATCTAGCCAGATTTTCTGCTCCTTGAAGTCCATTTTGACCAAGTAGAATGTCTTACCTTTGGCTTTTGGTGTATAGTGAAAATCAGCAATCCTTGGTATGTTTGCGATGTCGAGGGCTCACTCCACACGGCAAGCTCCTGGGCTTTTAATACTGTACTGAGACATGTCAGAGCTGAGCGCAACAGGGACGCAATGAAGAGGCAGAGTGGCAGCAAGAGATCTAGAAACACTTTGCAAATGGCTGAGAATTTTGAACCTCAAAACTCGACTGGGCACTCTAAAGAAAAAGTTAATAAACAGAAAAACACAAGAGAAAATAATAGATCTTTTCTCCTCTACTTTCAATGTCAGTACCAATAAAAATGATTAATGCTTAATAAGATCTCACCTCCCGCCAATCACATTCTGGCTCCTAGCAGCCCCACCAAATGTTGTGTCTAGCTGCACAACTGGGTGATGAGTAAGCACATGCTTGATTCATTGTCTTTGAGATGCCTGATTTACCCGGAGTGTAAAATAATTTTGTTGTAGTCATATTAACGCCCATATTTTTTGGTGTTGTGTCAATCCTGATATTTCAGCCTTTCAAAATCCATTTCTTTCCCAAGACAGAAACAAACAGAAACAGCTACCTTTTTTTATGTTAGCACAGTATTGACTAGGAAATAACAACATGCATTATTGTTTCTACCATCAAACCTACAAGTTTCTTTCCCCATGATACTTGGTAGTGAGTGGTAGCAAATGCAGGGTCTAGCATCAAGTACAATAGAGAGTGAAGACAAATTTCCCAAACAAGCACCTTTACATAATACCATGTGTTGCACTCACTTACAAAAGCATTCCTCTCTTTATACAGTGTCACACACGTTTTCACACAAGCTGTACAACGTCAGTCTGATCTGAGAAGCTATCTACCAATCACAACTTCATACAGTCCACACCGTTTGTGTAAACAAAGAAAGTGCCCAATTTTTCAAAATAATTCGTTGCAGCAAAGAACTTTTTAATAATACCTAAAAGACACCCAATAACTCACAGTTTTGTTCTGAGAATCACTTAATTATTTTGGCAGATTGATTTTTTTCTTTATATCTAGCACACATCTGTCAAGACTTTTAACAATCTGTACCTTTGATACTAAGACTAAGCAAAAACACAACAGCTGATTAAGGATTCCCCGCTTCACGGTTTTCCCTTAGTGGTCATCTGCACAAAAAACAAAAGTAAAACATTAAGGGTATTTCACAGGTATGAAAGATGTTCATATGTTTTTGACTTTCAAAAGCATTAAAAACAAGAATTCTAATGCATGTTACGAGTTAACACAATTTCATCAGCTACTTTTTTTCACAAACAAAACCTTTTTTCTTTAATAATCTTGCATATTAATGAGCTTGGTAATGAAGGCGTCCTGCCGTACAAAGCTCATTAATTATAAGCAATATTCTTTCCCGAAAAGCGTTTTGTTGAAACAAAGTTGCTAAAATTGTGTGCCAGGTTTTCTTACCATGTGTTAGCCTATACAAACGGCTGTCAAATGTCTAATCAAAATGGTAAGGGACAAGCGCTCACTAAAGGGGGGGGGGGGGGGGGGGGGGGGGTCTATCATTTTGATCAGCTCCTTGGGTGCACCTTAGCACATTACGAATTGTTAAATAGTTGCTGCTCTGATGGCATTTTTTAGAGTGTCAAAAGCTTAGCCTTCCAATATAAAGGGTGCCCCTTTTCTGTTCTTTCTGCTCAGCGTTACAATCCTGATACCAAGTAGTGTGATTAGAACCCACCTCAAGAGTACATTCCCATCCCGGTTTATATTGTGAAGGTGAAAGTTATAATACTCTTGGACAAAGAGACAACTTGTAGCAACATGGTCATTGCTAGATATTACAACTTAACCAAAGCATCAAAATATTCTGCTCTGTTTCTTTGCCTCCCTTTTCTCTGATGACTTCTGTTACTGCAGCAAGCACTGGCACATGCCTAAAAATCCAATAAAAAATTTGGCATTAAATTTTAAGCATTTCTGAGATGTTCCATCACAAGCTTAAGTTCCCGACTTGCTATTATTAGTATTTTCTCATGATAAAGTAGGTAAAAACCACATGCCAATTAATGGAGGGGGGGGGGGATCTTGGTAAAGCATGTAGAATGGTATTTAACCATTGTCATCATTAAATGGAGTTCAAAAGTGTACCCTATAGAGATCACGAACATAATTCCATATCTCAAGTGATGTATGGGGCCTATTAGACTTTCCTCACCTTACTGCTAAAATTTTCCACATCTATTTAGTGTCCAACCGTCACCCCAAGTTCTGATAGCGATTTCCGATTGTTTCTCTTTTTACTGCCGATCCGATCCCGCTTTCCTTTCGATTTTAAAAAAATTGCATTATTCAAATCCACTACGAAGCTGGAAGCCCATAAAATAACAACCCGTCATCATGATCTGACCCGTTTGTCGTGTATATGAATACGTATTAACTCACCTTGTTATCATCCATTGATAGTTCCATTGTTTATTAGATTGAAAAAAGTCGGAAATGGGAATTGAGATCATTATCGTAAACCAAGTGAATAGCCATCCTAAATTCTGACCATTTCAGAGATACACCTACTAATCCTGCGACACATTTTTGTGTTCATATGCCAGATAAATCTTAATTTACCATTATTTTGTTAAGTATTCCCAGTACTCAAAGGTATAATACTGCATATTCCCAAGTCTATAGACATTGTACAATTCAAGTGGCATTCCTACTTGCAGTCCGCTGAATCTACATGATTAATGCAAATACCAAGAGTCCCGCCAATGTGTATTGGCACATTCAACATACCACTGCAGGGCACAGCTGTAAGCTTCAAAAGCACATGTTGGCCATAGAATGCTCTGCATGACTTCTCGACCTATTCCCCCGCCCACAAACGGAATGCAAATGGCCTAATGGAAAGAGAAGTGACCTGATTATTGCTCTGATTGGTCAAGACAATAAGTTATGTGAGTGATATGTTGGTGACTGGGTGTCACCAGACGAGGGAATAAACCTGGGGCACCACCCATATCCACTTATACAATATACTATGCTCTAAGAGGTGAGTGACTGGCTATGATTTAACTTTCCCACGCTGTTAAACAAGCAAATTAACACGCCAATTATGTCAAAACAATGGTGTGTTGAAAACATTGAATTTTGTACTTGAGTTTGACCATACTGGAGCGCTCAGATTTGTGGTCCAGAAAACTAAAGGTCGTGAAAAGGTGGATTTGGGGCTACCTATTACGAAAAGTAGGTTGAGTTTGAAAGGATGTGAACCCAAATTAAGCCCAGACATTGCTTTTCATAATAAGGATTGATTCGGTTTCATATCACAAACAAACAAAAAAAAGATCTTTAATGAAGGAAATTTCACCTATGCCGATTCAGATTCAAAAAGCTTAATATCGGTCCGATTCGGAAACTACGATTGCGATCGGTTTGGACACTAATAACTAGTAAAATTCTGCCCTGACGCAAAGTGGGCATTGCTACGCATTAATAGCTGCATATTCCAAGCATATAAAACCACAAACCAATTATGAAATACTTTTTAGTGTTCTAGGCAGGGCTACAGAGGCATTTGTTTAAACCATTCTGGTTGAACTGCTCCAACAGAGGTGCTAAACAGTTGACCAAATACATGTTGTTAACAAGCCCAATTTTACATTAATTTGGCCCAAATTTAGGCCAATGTTTGATTGCAATCCCTCAAAACTCAGGACCAAATTCATATTTTGTCCCCCTGCCCCCCACTCTGTGCTGTATGCCCACCAAGATACTCATAGACCTGTCCTTATCTGAGAATTGAAGCCAAACTACATAAAATCTTTGTTGTTACTGATTTACCACATGGACTTCACACCTACCTCTTGTGTCTACTTGTGCACTAAGATTCCCAGTAACGTTTCACCTTATCAAATGCGGGCATGGAGCAGTCACTTACACCATCAGGAAAGTCTTGAGGTATCTCCACCTTCCGATGTGGCATCCCTCCCAGTGAAGGCATTACTCGTCTTAGTTTCGTTGTGTTGGGCTAGAGCTTTTTCTGTTAATCCACACCACCTGAATACAGATCATTAATTAATGTTAATTGAGTATGTAGCATAGAGGGTGCCCATGGAGTGAGTGAATTTAATGCCTATTGCAAATATGTCAAGAAGGAGGGGAAAATACTTACCTATGATGCAAGTATACTTATGCACTTTCTCCTCAAGATGCCGAATTCTCCGAAATTACTTTAATATATAATTTAGCCCATACCACCGTAATCTAAGGAAATCACCGCCCATCCCCACCATCCGTACCACACCTTGCCCAACACTACCCTAACTCATCCTCTTTTCCTCCCGAACGCAAACTGAGAACATTCGTTTGCTCAGGGGGAGGGGAAGGTCGGGATGCACATTAGGTGAGTATTTTCCCCCTCCTCTAGACATATTTGCAATATGCATTTAATGTCTATTGCGGAGGGGAACATAACTACCTAATGATGCAAATATACTCTAGGTGCACGCTGAGTAGCACCGACCCCGCTTAGGAGGGTGAGCAAAAATGTACGAAAGCGGTATGTCCTACGCCCCTGGACATAAGCGGACAAGCCAAGAAAGTCCACTTAGGACTGATAACCACATAATCAAATCCATAATACTTATGTCCAAAAATACACAACCTACACATTCTATCTACCACTTTGCCCGAACAAGTCAGAGTAAACAAGCAAATTAACAGCGCCAATTATGTTCAAATACAATGTGTGTTGAAAAACATTGAATTTGGACTTGAGTTGACCATATTGGAGCGCTACAGATTGGTGGTCAGAAAACGTAAAAGGTCGGGGGAAAGGGGATTGTAGCCTATTACTTAAAGTAGGTGAGTTGAAGGGATTGTGACCTAAAAATGAAGCCAGACTATTGCTTTATCATAATAAGGATTGATCGGTTCATCAGATAGGTAAATGAAGGAAATTTCACCGATGCCGAGTCAGATTCGAAAAGCGTATTATCGGTCGATTCGGAGGGAACTACCGATGCTGATCGGTTGTTGGGACACTATAACTAGTATAAAATTCTGCCCCTGACTCAAAGTGAGCATTTCTACAGCATAAATAGCTGCAATATTCAAGCAATATAAAACCACAAACCAAGTATGAAAATACTTTTTAAGTGTTTCTAGGCGAGGGGCATACAGAGGCATTTGTTAAACCATTCTGGTGAACTGCTCCAACAAAGTGCTAAACAGTGACCAAATACATGTTGTTAAAAATAGCCCAATTACATTAATTTGGCCCAAATTTAGGCAATTGTTGATTGCAATCCCTCAAAATCAGGACAAAAATGCAATATTTTGTCCCCCTGCCCCCACTCTGTGTGTATGCCCACCAATGTGTCTCTAAGATGTCCTTAATGAGGTAATGGAAGCCAAACTACTAAATACTTTGTTGTTACTGATTTACCACATACTTACACCTACTCTTTGTTTTGGGGTGCTACTGCACTAGATTCCCAGTACCGTTTCACCTTATCAAATGCGGGCATGGAGCAAGCAGTCACTTACACCACTCAGGAAAGTCTTGAAGGTATCTCCACCTGCCGATTGTGAATAATCTCCTAGTTGCAGCAGTTCGTCTTGAGTTTCGTTGTGTGGGCTAGAGGATTTGATGTTAATCCACTACCACACATGATTACAGATTAAGTAATAAATGTATTGAGTATGTAGCAATAGCGGGTGCCCATGGAGTGAGTGAATATAAATGACTATTGCAATATGTCTAGAAGGAGGGGAAAAGACTTCCTAATGATTGCCAAATATTACTTATGCACGTTCTCCGAAAGAGGCCGAATATCTCCGAAAGTAATTATATATAAATTTACCACCCGTAAAGTATGACATACCGCCCATCCCCACCATCAGTACCACCACATTGCCCAAACACTACCCCTACCTTCATCCTTTTTCTCACGAACGCAATGAGAACACGTTTGCTCAGGGGAGGGAGGGTCGGGATGCACATTAGGTAGTAGTTTCCCCCCTCCTTCTAGACATATTTGAAATAGGCATTTTAATGTCTATGCGGAGGGGAAAATACTTACCTAATGATGCAAATATACTTAGTGCACGCTCTGAGTAGCATCAGACCCCGAGGAGGGGTGAGCAAACAATGTATGGAAAGCGGGTATGTCATACGCCCCTGGACATAAGCGGACCAGCCAAGAATAGTCCACTAGGACTGATAAACACATAATCACTCCTAATAGCTTATGTTCCAAAAAATACACAAAACTACACATTCTATCTACACATTTGGCCCGAACAGTCAAGGAGTACAGAACGGCAGTATAGCAAATCTCGATGTAGAGCGAGGCATGAACAATGTCCTGCAAATATGTCTTGATGAACATGTGCGGAATTTTCAGTCGAACAGATTTGGACAATATCCGGGATAGTGAGCTTGTTATAGAATGCCCATGAAGTGGCAGCCTGCGGGTGAGTGACTGACGGGACTACCCTGATCAACAACGCTTAGCTCTCATAATCATTTCTCTATCCAGACTGAGATAGTTGATTTATCTGCTGGATGGTACGGCTTAGATGAGGTGATAAAAGGTTGCTCAGAATTTGCGCGAGCAGTAGCTGTCTACTAACGTACCACTTGAGACGCCCTCCAGGACAACTAATCTTTAGGACCCTGATTTGAGTATGATAAAAGAGGAAGAAACAATGGAGATGCTTTTAAAGCGGACACTCCTAACATTTTTGCCAAAAACTTTTGGCGAAAATACAAAGTAACGCCGCGCTTGCCGAAAACTGAAAATTCTATTCCTAAGGCATGTAAATCAGAACAGCCTACGACTGAAAGGGATCGCTATAAGAGAAAATAGTCTTAAGGGTAGCGTCACAGAAGCTGACTGCAGGGGTTAAAAAGGGGGGTGCTTGTTCAAAGACTCTAGCACAGAAGGCAAGTTCCCAGGAGGCCAAATTTTCCTCACAGGAGGCCTAGAGTATAATACCTTCTATAGAATAAGGCGGAGAGCATTATTATTAGCTATAGAGACTTGT
The DNA here is from genome assembly GCA_023653785.1 of Ophioderma brevispina. Classification (NCBI taxonomy): domain Eukaryota; kingdom Metazoa; phylum Echinodermata; class Ophiuroidea; order Amphilepidida; family Ophiodermatidae; genus Ophioderma; species Ophioderma brevispina. The sequence goes on from JAMKCH010050215.1 coordinate 23,499, forward strand.
CTTTGTTGCTATGAAACCTAGGCGAGCTACTATTTCCAATACAAAAATTCGTATGGGCGATTGCTAAGTGAGATTCAGAGCGGTGGTGGGGTGATGAGGTGGATTAGTCAAACGTCGACATAGTACATGTGGGAAGTGTATCCCGTTACGACCGAAGTGACCATTCTGGTGAAAACTATGGGAGCTGTTGACAGCCCAAATGGCAGGAACGAAGGCATTACGCTTGATGTTTATCGTGAAACCTCAAACCAATGGGAATGAAGAATGGGAACGTGTAAGTGTCCTTGAGGTTATGGATGAGGCCCAGAAGTAGGGGTGGCAAATTTCGGGTAGTCGCGCTCCAGGGTACCCGGAACTATTTTTCGAGCGGGTACCCGTGACTCAAAAATTTGGTATGTTTTCTAAAAAAATACTTGGGGAAGGAAGCGGCACATGTTGACATACCATATATCTCATTGGATATACTGTGATCACTGTTCAAAGAGTGGCAAATTAAATTGCAGAAATTCATCTTGACACAAAAATTTCGGAAACCTTTCCAATTATGAAATCAAATGTATATTTGCACTGCCAAAACACACTAAGAACTTTTAATTTTGTGGTTTAAAATGTGCTACATGAACTAAATTTGTAGCGGAACACCTCGGGTGATGTACTAAAATGATGGAGGCTTTCCATTCATAACCTGCCGTATCACGTTAGCCAAGCAATAAAAAACCTCTGCCGAGAGATTTCCATAAAATACAAGAAAAGTGTTTTTCCATCGGAAATGTTAATATCCCAGGCTGAAAAACTTTCCGTGCGCAAATGCCCAGAAAATGGCGGTCGTAACCGAGAACTCGTCTTCTACGCACCTGTACAAACCCTATGGGGAAAACTTTCATAATCACACTGAAATGGCGCTGTGATTTTTTACGTCCGACTTACCTCACAATTTCTTTCCTTTCACCTTACCAAAATGCAAACTCGTTATATTTAGTAGCCAACGTTTTCTCCTGTCTATCAGTACACGATTCATATATTTCCCAACACGAAAACCGGTATTTCCATCGTTGTGTCAAAGCCGACATTTTCATAGCTGCAGGTTACCGCTTACACTATTCAACAATTGCCATGGGTTCAAAAACGTTAGTGGAGCTGAATTCCGAAATTGTCTGCGCTATCATCGCCAATACCTCATGCATATTTATGTGCCAAAAAGTAAAACGTAAGACTTCAAGAGTCTGCTGCTAAGATTTTCAATGATATATGTACTGATTGGTGAACCGATATTAAACATAATAAGCAGGAAGATGTACGATTTAATGCCTTATCAAGGATTTGTCATCACAGAGCTTTTTTAATTTGTGAAGTTCAATCTGAAGAGAGACGTGGTTATTTGGCCTTCACTGTAGCATACACGTAAGCAACCGACATGTTTCTCAACGCGGGTGTCGTGGCGTGAGATGTAAAAGCCATATTTTTTGTTTCATCCTAAAAAACAATTAACTACAAGGCTTAATGGTGAGACTAATCCATATTAACTACTTACTGAGGGAATTTAGGTGATGGCAAAGGATTGACTATAAATAATGGTAATTCATGTATGAAGTATCACCTTAATCTTGCAATGTTGTCTCATAGCAACAGAGGGAACACGTCAGTAGGATTTACACGTGCCTGTTATAGTGATTTTCCGGTAAATCGAGTATCGAGCTTCTGGCAAATCCAGTCACCCGGATTCGGAAAGTAATTCGTTCGAAACTTCCGAGGCGGTTCCGGTGTGACAGCAGATAAGTCCTGTGGTGGCCATAGTCCGGGCTCCATAGAATAACGGAATAAAGCGTAAACTAATGTTGCTTAAGAGTCACTGAATCGATTGCCCTATGGTTCACCATTGTTCCCAAACAGTGTTTGATCGGCGATTTGAGAACCGTGGGCTAAGGGTTGTCCATGCGAAATCGTTTGGTTTCTATATATGCATAGAGATATTTCGATTGATTATCTAAGAAGATGGCCGAAAAAAAAACACCGGCTCCAGTTTTTTTTTTCGATCGGGTACCCACCTCTTTTTTTCGTATGGCCAACAGAGACAGAAAAATGCCTAGTTTGTAGCCGAAACTGACCCGACACCCGAAGGTGGTACTGACGACCCCTGCCGAACTATGGAGGGCAGGGCCGAGGACTCAGCAACGGCGGCGTTTATACCTACCCCCCCCCCCACCCCCCCGCGTCTACAAAGAAGGGACGAAGCTTGGAACTTTTTTGCCGACAGTCACTTTATTCAGAACTTTCTTAGCCACGCTTCTAAGAGCCGAGGAAAATTCCTCAGTAAAAACGGACTCACTATTATAATCCAATTTGGAATCGTGAGATGAAGCTCGTCTAACAAATTTCCCCTTTGAAGGCCGTTCTTTTACAGGAGCCATAAACTGCTTCAATTGTAAGGCCTGCTAATCAGCCGCTAACCACGCAGTGGCTGAATCTCATATCCGTAGCGATGCTCTCCAATTCTCAGTAGAGAGTTGGACTTAAGGGGGAAGGGAAATATAAGAGCACTCAGACTAGCACTGAAAGGATATGGTATACGGGACAGTGTCCCTAAGCAAAATTCTAGTTTTGAACAACTCACTCTCCAAGTGAGGCAAAAATTCCATCTGTTTCTGGTTAAATCTAGATTTGAAAATTCATAACACCGAGTCTAAAGGTAAGAGCCGAAAGTGTATAAAGCCCCTTCTGGAACTCGAAGAATATCGTGTAAAGACTGATAACACGAACGGAGGGGCGACTTATCTATACAATTCCTTCAAAATCGTTTTCTTCAATCACATCATCACATGCAAACAATGAAATGCAGATATGAAATTGCAGTCCAAATAAAAATGGATTCCACAATAAAATCCGTTATAATTTAGATAGGATATAATTAAATAGAAATAGTGATGAACAATGTAACTGGTAAACTTAGACTTTCTAGCCAGATCCTACAACTTATGCCCCCAGCCACCGCGCATTGTACTTTGGCATCGACAGAAGGGGACATTTTAGAGGAATGACTCAGCTCAAGATTGCCAAGAGAAGAGAGGCTTATCCTCCTAAGAAATCGCGCACATACTCATAGACCCGCTAGGCGAGCTGCGGATTGCAAGATGGATCAACAGCATCACCCGAAGGAATCCGAAGAATCACGAACCGAAGTTTTAAAAAGGTGGGCGACAAAGGGATGAGAAGATGATAAGGACCCAATATGACGAGAGCACCGTCTGCCGACGTCGCCGGCTGTGAGCTAGTTTTAATTCCCGACAAGCCTTGACAGGACTGAGGCTATTGAAAGAAACTATTAGCCGGAGTGCAAGAAATTTAAAGGGATTCCATTTAGTATTACGAACAAGTCTCGGGCTG
>JAMKCH010050216.1:0-14558 GCA_023653785.1 Ophioderma brevispina
CAGTAATTGAAGTTGTAGAAATTGATCATTCTTGCTTGATACATGGGTGGGTGATAAACTTTTCCAGCAGTGTACGATGTGTGTAATTAAAATTATGAACTCATTTATCAGCATGCATAACTCTTGTAGTTGTGCTTTTCTGTAGACATGTGTTTTCTATGTGTGTTGTTGCAATCAATAAGTTTATCTTGTTTGATACATGGACGGGTGATGAACTGGTTCATCAGTGTATGATTTGTATCTTTTTATAATTGTTATTTGAATTTACTGAAGTGAAGTTTTAATATTACATGGTGTAATGGTATACAATGTTTAATGGTTTTCACCTTAATGACACGATATGCGATTGTGGAGAGCCACAAACCAACTGCGATTGTGGAGAGCCACAAACCATTAGCCACATCATAGATGACTGTGAGGTCTACAAGTCCCCAAGAGGAATTCCAGGCCTGATCAACCTGGATGATGAAACTATCAGCTGGTTAAAGACGGATCTTCCACTGTGATTTTGGACTTGCACGAACGAACGAATATATGACACAATTGTGTTGAGTTGTAGTTAAATTTTAATACTCACTCACTCCCCCACTCACAGGTCTGAGTCATGCACAGTTTAAAGCTTGTTTTTGCCCATTAAGAATGAATGTTTATTAATATAAATTATACTTAGGAGTTCGAGTTTCAAAATGATCCGGACTAGAAGTTGTAACTGGGTGAGAAAGCAATAAGGTTGATGATGCTTGCTTATTGCCATGTCGCCAGCCCAAATCCGTTCTTAAAAATGTCCCTGCTTGTTACACAATATGCAAATGGTGCATCCGCAGGCAGAGTGCCCATCTCTCTGTCATTGGTGTTTGGGCTAGACTCCCTATACTATATATATACCATACTGACCCGAGTATAGTCCCACCCTTTTTTAAGCTGAAAATACCTTGAAATTTGGGGGTGGGATAATGCCCGAATCTTGCCCGAAGCCGGAGTCGAAAATGTCTTGGCCTACTCGCCACATACACTATACAGCCACGTCATGACTTCCGTATTTTGAAGACTCAGAATGTTGAAAAAATGCCGTTTTTCGATAGTACGTAGTTTCCACCCTCATTCTGAAGTAGATTTCATCTTTTGTCATGTAACTAACCATGACTATTTAATGTAACTTTAGTGATTTTTTTAGCAAAAACGAACAAATAAATAGTCGCGAAAACTGAACCAATTTGCCATCAGTGTTTTGGTGGCGGCCATATTTGATTTTCTGCCATCATTAGATGCCCTCTGACCCTACACATGGCCTTGTTCAAAATATTCTTTTCGTTTCAGAAAACAAATCCACCAAAAAACTATTTTATGAATGAATTTATGAAACTGAATAATTTTTATGGACATGTTATTATTTTTATAATGAAATATGGAAAAAGAGTGAAAAAAATATTGTAGAATCACGTCTGAGTGAAGTAGAAAGCCTTGAGAGTGTTGAACCAGAAACATGGTCTTCTGCTGAATCTTCAACACTTTGCCGTGTTCTATATACTCTTAAATGTATGTTTTTCACAAACTTTAATGGTTCCAGACGTCATTAGAAACATTCTTGAGATGGAATATAAGATTAAATATGGAATTTCGTATTCAGTGTATTGGAAAATGCATATCATTGGAATTCAAGGCTAAAAGATTTGTTGTTTGAAGACAGGTTTCCGAATTTTGCAGTCAGTGTAGGCCAATTTTTTGGCATGGGATAATAAACGGATCTTTAGAATTTTCTGAAATTTTCCTAAAACTTAGGGGTGGGATTTTACTCGAGCATGGGACTATAATCGGGTCAGTACGGTAATATTGGATTATTAAAGTATCGCAAGAGTTCTCTGAGAGCATGTCGCCAATATTGCAGCCAGATACGTTACCATAATTTGAATGGATACAAAATTGCCAAAAGTAACGGAAGAACAATGTTCCAATATGTGATAAATCGAGCAGATGTCAATGTTATATTATACATGTTTTGCATAAAAATCTGGTGTTAAAGAACAATTTACAGACCTACTAATGAAAGAAATCCCTCATGTTATGTTCATATCCCACCAGATACGTTACCCCCCTCCTGCTACGCTCTTGCTAAATGTCATGATACATTAAGTCTAATGCCACACCATGTGTTAGTATGATGGTAATACCTGATAAGCTATAGAGACTAAATCGGTGAAGCATGTACTTTTTTCAAGAATGGCACGATTAAGAAAATATGTTACACCAGATATGTTACTTAAGTGTTAACGTTAGGCTATTACACTAAAAAAATCGGATATTGTTCAAGATCACCCATGCATTGTTCCTTGTTCTGAGAATATTAAAGTTTACAATTTTCAGGAATTCCTTAATGTTGATATTTGGTCATTTTGGGGACCAAACTTAATTGAACACTTTATCGGAGAATGGCCCTTATGTTATACCACAGATGGGCGGTCGGGCGAGCGGACGGGCAGCAAAAGCATTAATTCACTCTACAGACTAAACCAATTACTCAATGAACTTCTAATATGGCATGGTGATGGAACATGAGGTCAAGTGCTGTATACTTTTTGGACAGGTTATGAATATTAATGTGCTCATTTGCATATTTTGAAGAAAAAGCATTAATCCACTCTACAGACTAAACCTCAATGAACTTCTAACATGGCACGGTGATAGAACATGATGAGGTCATGTGCTCCATACTCTTTAGGTCGTCCGAGTGTATGTGTCAAACTTTTGGTATATACTTTTGGTTAAAGTGCTGTATAGCTTTTTAGTCCAGTGATGGATCAAGCTCATACTTGGTATGATTATACATTGAGACAAGGGATCTTATGTGGGGTAACAGATGAGGCGGTCAAAGGTCATCCAGGGGTCACTTAGGGTCATTATATCTTGTGCATGTGGTATACACTTTTGGTTAAAATGTTGTCTAGCATTTTGGTGCAGTGATGGATCAAGTTTATACTCGGTATGTTTATACATTAAGGCAAGGGGTCTTATGTGGGGTCATAGATGAGGTCAAAGGTCATTCAGGGGTCACTTAGGGTCTATGATCACATAATCGGACGACCTAGTTGGAACCGCTGTCAATTTTTTTGACAGGTTATGAATATTAATGAGCTCATTTGCATATTTTGAAGAAAATTCATTAATCCACTCTACAGACTAAACTGATTAGTCAATGAACTAAACTTCTAACGTGGCACGGTGATAGACCATGACAAGGTCATGTGTAGTATACTTTTGGACAGGGTATGAATATTAATGAGCTCATTTGCATAATTTCAATAAAATGTGATTAAACCACAGTTGTGGGGGCCATCTTAATTACACATCATGTAATTCTTGTTTTCCATAGTGACTGTGCTGAAACCAAAACAAGCAAGGCAGCTCAAGATGATGAGGCAGCCAGATGTCTATGGGAGGTCAGCGTGCAGCTGGTAGGACTAGATGACAAGAAGGTCAACTAGAGAGGGCAGCACCCACTGATAGCCGGTTCTACAGAGCAACTAACTTTTATGTATAATTTTCAAATTTTAATATCGGAACTTCAATACAGGGTTTCTAGCCACTCTGAAAACAGGGAAATTTGATAACAAATGGCCAAATATTGGGGGAAAAACTTGGTGAATTTGAGCGACCTAGGAGATTTTTTTTTTCAAATCCTCAGTGAAAACATAGAACTTAACCAAATACGGGATGTCTGCTTTCATGAAATGCTAGGAACCCTGAAATAAGGGCGTTTCCATTAGGTGACCCATCTGACCCACTTCTTCCTGACACACTTACGAATTCAGAAACCACAACAATAAACCGTGCGTTTTATTCCATTACAGTTTCCGAATTCGTAAGTATGTCAGAAAGAAGTGGGTCTGATGGGACACCTTCTGGAAACACATCTGAAATAATTCACACATGTGACCTAGCATTGCAAAATAGGCAGAAAGTTTAGCAGTTGTGAGACATTGACTATTTTATGGGAGTTTCCATAACCTGATCCATCTGACACACTTTTTTCTGGCACACTTTTTTCTGGCACACTTTTTTCTGATACACTTATGAATTCGGAAACCCTTCACGGAATAAAGCACAGGTTTATTCCGTTAAGGTTTCCCAATTCATCAGTGTGTCAGAAAAAAGTGTCAGATGGGTCAGTGGAAACTGCCCTATTTTATGCCTCTAAAAAAAATTCCAACATAAATTTGGAGTGACAGTAAAACTTACTGGTGGGAGTGCACACCTTTGAATGTGCAACAAACGGAAAGACCACTGGGAATTTCCGTAACCCTACCCATCTAACCCACTTTTTTCTGACACACTTATGAATTCGGAAACAACGGAATAAACCTGTGCTTTCATTCTGAGAAGGGTTCTGAATTCATAAGTGTTTTCAGAAAAAGTATGTCAGATGGGGTCAGGTTACGGAAACTCCAAGGACAACTGCACGTTTAGAACATTCACTACACGTTTACACTGAGCAAAAAAAAACTAACTTTTTATTTTTTTTTTTCAGTATTAGTTGTGGCCGCCAGCTAGCTATAGCTGGCAGACCAATTGCAATCGTGTGCTTATGTATGTGTGGATGTTATGTATGTGTGGTGGGGATATTTGTGTGGAGTGTGTGTTCAAAAATTGTTAACTTTTTTTAAATGACCTCAATGAAAAGTTGAACTTACTAATTGGAACCAAACTTTTGTCATAGAGGGCCAATGGGATCCATTCATTGGTGAGGTCAAAGGTCCTGTTGAAAGGCCAAAGGTCAGGTGAGGTCAAGTGAAAATGACTAAATGTTAAAATGACCTAAATGAAAAGTTCATTGGAACCAAACTTGTGTAATAGGTGCACCATGCGATCCATGTTGCTAGGTCAAAGGTCATGTGCCAGGCTCAAAGGTCATGGGGCGGGCCCCACTTAATATTCTTTGAATATAACGACGTGACGCCGAGAACCGCGAATTCTAGTTTAATTTAACTGAAGTCAAATTTCCCCAGCCACCATCAGTACAAAATAAAGTTATAAATCCCCATACTGCTGCTTGAAATAGTTTGACTTTACAGAACCTTGAACTCTTTTTTTTGTTGTGGTTATGTACACTTCTGCAAAATTGACATACAGATGTGCAATTCACAGAAGATATTCAACAAATATTTATTGTCTAGAATTTATTTGTCGTGGAGGTTTCACATTGAGCATCGTCTTTCATTGTTATCCAACAACGTACACTGGTGGGTACACGAACAAATCGCCGGATGCGGATAATTAAATTAACTGGTAACTCCAAGCTTTACAGTAACTTTTTTAATTAATTTTTTTTTGGTAAGGTGCAAACACACAACTATGAATTTTACAAAATTAAAAAAGAAGCAACATTTCTTTTGAGACTCCCACCTGGGGGTTGGGTATTCTCTCATGTGTCATGTTCCTTTAATTAAAGCGGCACTGTCACATTTTACAAAATCCTGAAATTTCTCTTCTTCCTTCATTTGCCGCTCAAATTATAGTCTAGGCCATTGGAAGAACATAGATATTTTTACACATAAAATAACATACCCCAAAACATATAGGAACATTGATATGAGGATAAAGACTCCAGGTAATTGTAGGCCAACTTTTATTTTCCATCAACTTTAATCAACAATGTGTATAATTACATGAATATTTTTTTGACTCGTACTTACTCACTAATATTAAAACCCCAAATGTTATAGACCATGCCAAACAGTGTTCATAGCATGGAGAAACATGCATACGGCGAGCGTGTTCTTGTGTTTAAAAAAAGCCATTTTCGTCGTCTGCTGAATTTCGCCGTCGCCGTCGACGTGTTAATTACAAAATCGTTCCGTTTACCCATAACTAAGCTGATATTTTTGGTTCAAGAATTTCGGGTTAGGGCTTTCGTATATAAATCTTTACCACCATGCCAAAATATCGATTTTGAAAAATCTTGAGGGCGCTCTATTTTTTCAAATGGGCCAGTGCAGTGTCTCTTTAAAGCCTGGCATTCACCTTAAAAGGTGGTTGTTCCGATTTATGTGTATGTTTTCTGCATACTTTGAATATGAGATCCTTGGGCAAATGCACATAACACCACTCACGTATCGTGGGAAACAAGATTGACGATTTTGGATTGTAGAACGCACTAAGGGCATGTTGCAAAGCTCCTATTCAATACTGTGCTAATATTGATTGTTCACCACTAAAACACGGGTTTTTGTTTATATCTTGGGATGAATGGATTTGAGGGCTCAAATTTCAGGGACGACAATGATAAAAACAATACACACCTTCATCTGATCTCAAAATCTATAACTACTTCCGGGTAAACCTGGGGTCTCAAAGACGATCGAACACGCCCCTTTAAAATGATGGTATTAATACCAGCACATCAGTTGCCGTCCAACCCTTTTGTGGTGCGACACAGTGGCTGTAGAAGCTGCACATTGGGGTGGTGATGGTGTGTGGTGGGTAATTTTTTAAAGCCAATTATAGCACATTTTTTGAAGAGCGCCCCAATTTTTTTTTAAATTAGATTGTTTTACACAGTTGCATTGGGTAACTGGCTGGTACACATCCTGTGAATGGTTTAAGCTCGAAAATGTCTGTGTCGCAAACAAAGGAATTTTGTAATTAGAATAATATCGGAGATCTTCCGATAAAATTCACGGCTGCTGAAAACGGCCTTCAATATGAAATAGCGTCATGAACAGTGCTACGCTCATCCATTGTTGTTTTATTGGTTCATGCAAGTCAAGTTCGAGGTCATTTTTCTTGAGGTGGCACTTTTCATCATGGAAAATGTAGCATTCCAGCTCTGCCGCTAAGTACAATCCGGGATCCCAATTCTAATACAAAAGCGCTTTGTTATGATAAATACGCATTTCAGCAATTCAATCAATCAATCAATTTATTACAAATTTCCATAATACAAATTACATTAAGTAGCACCAAACATGACAATTATGGAGGAGAATGGCCAATAAGGCAGAGGGGGCCATCCCCTTAAAATTAAAAGTTACATACAACTACGGAAAGACATTAAAATAAGCGTGTGAAATAACAAAATAAGACATATGCCCCAAGATAAATAAATTAATCAAGAGTATATTATGTAAAATGAGTTGTTTTTGTATGATTTCTAAAATGTTTTGATTATTGAAACTTGTTAGGATTTTCATGTACTGAATTCCATAAGACTTGGCCCGGAGTTCTAATTTGATTGATCTGAAAATACTTTTTGTTTTGGGTCAATTTATAATCATTGGAATTTCTCGCATTATTATAAATATGAATGGCATTACGCCGAATAAAAATACCCATCAAAGAGATTGGTAAGTTGATTTTACTGTACTTGACATAAATAAGCCCAGTTCCAGTTGTTGTAAGTGTCAAAATATTAAGAATGTTATGATCAGAAAGTAATGGTGCGGTATGGGTATCTATAATGGGCATTTGATATTGTTCTGAGAGCCCATTTTTGGAGTTTGAAGAGTTTATTTAACCCCCTGAGGTCTACAGGCGATTTGATTGAATTTGGTTTTGTTTACATGGGTTATTGTTTGTATCTTAGCCATCAGAAACATGTTAGAAAACACTTAAATGTTTGTCATTCAGATCATTTGACAGGTCAATTTTAATTGGTTACTCAGAGCTTATATCCTCATACACATGTAATGGCCCATCAGTGATACTGTAAGAAAGGTGGTAGACCCAGGGGGTTAAGTAATTTTTGGTGCGTTTCCCCATGTTAAAATAGAATAGCATAATTAAATAAAGGTAAAACAGAGTACAATATAGTGAATGTAAAATACGACCTGGACAAAATGTTTAACTTGTTAATGATTGATACCAATGTGTCGTTGATAATGTTTTGAGATACCATCAATATGCTGTTTCCAAGTTAGGCTTTCATCAATTACAACCCCGAGAAATTTAGTTGAAGATACTTTTGTAAAGGACACATCATTTAAGAGTGATATTTAATTGGTGTGCTTGAAAAAAATTATCACTGGAGAGTTTACACCAATATTTGCTGTCATGTGCGGAGTTCCTAAAACCATTATAATTTGTGTTTTGATGGCATTATTGAACGGAACCATTTGTTAGCTCTAAACCAGTTGCTTACTTCAACCAATTCATTATAATAAGTGAGTTTAGACGCAATATCTGTGTGTGAATATGTGATAGTCGTATCATCTGCAAATTATATAAATCTAGTACATTGAACCATTAGTAATATCATTAACATATAGTATATTCTAAATAATAGGGCAAGTAGGGATCCTTGAGGAACACCACAAAGTATGATTTTTATTGGGACTGTTGCATTAGATATTACAAACTGCTTTCTATTGCTTAAATAATTAGCATAAACCCTGTTAAAACAACTTCACGGGAAAAAATAATGGTTTAATTTATGAAGTAATTATCGTGGGCAATAGGCAATGCTTTTGGACAGTCTAGAAAAATCCCAATGTGTTTCTTTGTTTTCTACCGCTTGTACTGATTTTTATCAAATACATTTGATTATGGCCATATACGTTGAATGTTTTTTTCTGAATCCAAATTGTTTTTATTAGTTATCCAGATGTATTTATGTAACTCATGATCTATTGAAAACAATTTTTCTAAAATCTTAGAAAATGACGGTGGTTTAGAGTGAGCCTGGTCGATCGGTAATTTGAAAATAGTTCAGTATCATTCCTCGCCATTTACCTACTATAGGCCGGACCTGCGCTACTTTTCGGTCTTCAGGGACTATACCTGTGGATATTGTGAAAAGGGTGAATATTCAGTAGTGGTTGTACAATTTCATAAGACAATTTGTTTGATTTATAAAATACCAAGCAGTCATTCCTGGGCTCTTGTTTGGGTTGTTACGGGCCAGAATAGGCCTAAAATGGTTCTACACACGCAGGGGAAAAAATCATGAACAAAGCAGAATTTTTGTGAATTTTTCACTTTATTATTAGTACGCCAAATAGGTGGACCACTGGTTGGTTGGGGATCAAAGCAAACATCAATAACAAACATAATTACACCATACAATCAAAAGGGGAAATGGTGGAAGTTCATAATTTCATAAAATTATTTAAGTTAGGAAAAAAAATAGGTATGATATTCAGTTTTGTGAGATATGAAATGTCCTAGAACTTATTTAGAAGGCGCGACATGCATTTAAACCCTATAATTTTAAAACAGTCCGTAAAAAAACCCTCATTGTCGGTCAGAGAGAGTGGAAAATGTTCAGTCACGTGGTCACAATATGGGCTTTCAAACATCCAACATGGCGATAATTTAAAATTATGTCCAGAAGTTGAAAAGTCATATTTATCAGGAGCTGGAGTAAGAATTATCATGGACCGTAAGTCGCGTGATTTGTAGGGAGAATACTGCTTACCACAAAGGAAAGAAAACCATATAACAGCGTAGAAACTAAGGCGAGTTGGAAACTTAAAGCTTCATAAAAGCTAAGTGTACGACGAAAATTCAATACATGGCGGCCAGTGAGCTATCACAGCGTTGGTTTGAAAGCCTGCTGCGCAAATGCCCCATTGGGTGGTTCCGTTCTATCCTTGTTATTCCTCGAGGAGGTTGTATAAAAAGACACGGCACAGCCATTGAGTTAGCGCAAGCAAGTGTGGGTCCTAGAATACCCACAATTCCCCAAAATATAGCAATCGGCAGAACAGAATTCACCGTTCTTCCAATTGAATATTTATACCGTAAGAGCACGACACGAAAACATCTCACGCAGGAAGAATGGATGTTTACACAGTATCAAAATGAGCAGTCATATACGACATTTAGGTAAACATCACGATTTCGAACGCTATTGGCCAGCACACAGAGGGATTTTGGATGTTGTAGGGATTAAAAGAGAGTATTTAACGATCCTGTAATTGGGGGTACACGATCATATGTAGGGTTTACTATTTTATAGTTGGAGCATCAAGTTTTTAATCTTCAGCATCCAAGGTTAAATAGCTCCCGTAAGTGTGTTTTGGATCCAAATTCATATATTTATGCAGTTTTAATTTACTTCAAAAATTTAGCTTAAATCTGATGGAAAGTAATTTTTCTTCCCTAAATATGATCGTGGACCCCAACTAAAGGGATAGCCATATTTCAAGCTATTTCATTGCATTTTGCGGCCGATCCTATTATTGGGGTCCCTCGACAAATATTAGAGGTAACCATACTTTGAATTCAGTTAATCTTTAAGCATCAGGTTAAATAGCTCCCCTTAATGCTTTTTGGATCAAATCAGCTATATATAAGTCCAATTTTATCAAAAAAAAGAATTTTTACCATGATTTTTGGTTCACTGTCAACAGAAATGCCATGAAGGGATTGAAGCTAGCCGCCGCTGTAGAGAGTGGCTCTTACCATGCTCGACACTTACTCCTTTCATGCATTCTGGGGCCAGTACGCATGTACAAGGATGGGCAAATGTGTATGGGTTGGCTTCCCGCCAAACGCGTACCAAAACATAGGTTCAAGTCAAAACGCTACGCATGTTCTTTTCAAAAAGTAAGGGTGGGTCCGTCATACGGACGCATGGTCTTGCAGAACATAGTATTTGCGACATTTCTATTATACTTCTATGACATTTTTTTAATGTACGCATGGTTTTGGCATAAGTACGCATGGTTTGGCATAACAAGCAAAACGTACGCATGGTTCTTGTCATTACGTACGCGCAGTTTTGGAATAACAATACGCGTGTTTCTGTCATTACGTACGTGTGGTTTGTCTCTGATGTTAATACTTTTCCGCGTACGTTATGAAAGACCCATGCGTACGTTTTGACTGCACGCGTATGGTTTTAGTACGCTTTTTGGCGGGAACGCCCAACAATAAATGTGAGGCTGAAATCAAATGCATATATGCAGCGCGTATCCCGCTTATTGTACTGCGATTTCTTGTGACACGCTAGTCCACGTCGACTTTACGCAGTTCTATTACGCTCGACAAAACAACCCCGTTCCCCGCTATTCCGATAGTCATCTCTACTCCACGTCCTAAAGTTTTCAGACTTATCCAATCGACAAAGTCGACAAAGTAAAGTGTAGGCCCATAGCCAAGGCACCGGCAGTCGGGGTTGCTTTGTCCAGGCCTTATCTGCCCAGTTGCTAAAGGCCTAGTTACTAATAATAATGATCTGGTTAACACAGGAGTATTGCATGCCAAGGAATTTACAATATTGAGTAAACGACCTCCACAACTTTACAATAATAATATCATGGGCATGACTTAATTAACTAGTTGTGGCCAATAATTAAGCCTAGGGTCATTTCAAATACAAAAACTCAGCTAAAGCCAGGCCTATAGTCAGAAGAAACTTGTTTCAAGTTTTAAAAATGTACGTGTACAACCAAATTGAGTTTTAGCCTAGCCTAGGACTGCCTAGGCCAGCCTAGCTAGGCCCAGGCTAGGCTAAGCCTAGGAATGTAGGCGGCAGTTAGGTGTTTTATTCAGTAATCGTACCTAAAAAGTTGAGATAATGATTAACATGAAACTTGGCCTGTTAGGTAGGCCCTAAGTAGGGCATGGACAAGAATGACCTAGGCCTAAATGCCTTTTTCTGCTTACGTTAGTATACTGCTTTGAAGGAATTTCGCAACAAACTACAAACATGACAAAGGACAAGCGAATTCATTTGCATTTGCTTTCGGTTCACGATCCGATGAGCAGACCCCAACCTTGGTGATTCCCTTTTGAAAAGAAAATATGAAAAGTTGGAACAATTAAAATTATTGATAATTGCCAACAAATCGGGAAATTCGCCAATCGCCAGACAATTGTTCATACTGTGTTGTGAATGTATTGCTACCCGTGGAATGAAGGCGTGATGCTTCCCTGTTTTGACTGAGCAGACACCCAGAACGATCACTTTGCACTGCGTTAAGAGTTCAAGGTTTCCGAATTTACAGCATCAGAATAGATGAAAATTTGACATTCTCGCTGCTTTCCGAACATAAACTTACATTAATCTAGCGATCGTTGATATCTTTTAACCAACCACTGTGATGCAAAATCTTGTCAACAAAATTGTGATATAAATTGCCAAATTGCGTCCAAACTAGAGCGTAAAATGCTGCCGAACAGGACCCATTCACTCTTTTCGGTCATGTAGTTTTGCCAGGGCTCTGACAGTGGCCGTTTTTTGCTATGACGATTCGAGTTTCATTTACCATCAATAGACACGGAATATCGGAGCCTCATGCCACAGCGCATCAATCGGCAGATGCCTGGATCTAATAAATTTCAAAATATTGCCCTATATCATTAATTTTATACCTGTGATAAAAAAATAAAACCTGAAATAATTAGATTATGTTGTTAGACACAATTAAAGATATCCAATACTTTAAAGTTGTGTAACATGACGTCCTCGATATGGGCAGCCAAAAAATGTGGAATATCTTCAAAAAAATACTTGGTCTTTTCTAATATTACCTTTCATTATTAAATTATTGTGTAAATTGAAACAATTAAAATGTACCTATGATAGAAACCAAGTATACCAAGGTATAATCCCGATAAATAAAGATGGGTCAATTTATAAATTGAGGCAATATTGTGAAAAAAATGTAATTATATGGTAGTTTGAGACTTTGCACATAATTAGTTTATTTCGATTTGGGGCGCATTTAAACCAATTGAAATGTATGTTGTAATTGGATCAAAGGTCCATTTCTAATGTCATTGAACATTGATTTCGATTTGAAGGCTGTTGGAATCACTTACAAATTTGTGTCAAGTCTGTTTTTGAAGATGTTCACGTTTTATGGCTGCCATATTTATTGTTGTAAATTTTAACAAGTAGCAGAATACACATTTATGTGTCTAACAACATAACTAAGTACTCATATCTATTTTTATCGCAGGTATTTGATGTTATAGGACTATTTTAAAATTATTGGATTTGCTTCCAGTTTGAAAGTATGACTTAATGTTTACAAGTGTATGGCACTTGTTCATTGGATCCTTAGTACGGGTGAGTCAAAAAAAACTTTACCGGTTGTTCCGCCATTGGATACCTATACCTAACATGTGGGTGTATCCGAAAGATAATTCGTTATCTGTAATTTGGTGCAAAGATAATTCAATCGGATAAGTATAGGCATAGCTATAGTCTTTTTATTCAAGTAGTCAGCTTTTACACCTAACCACGGATTCCCATTTGAATACAGGTGGGCCGTTCATTTTAAATGCGAATCCGTGGACAAAGCCCAAAAACAGACAACTAATTCAAACGACTGTAGATCGGTCTGTACCTAAAACCGATTGGAATTATCTGCAGCAAATTAAAGATAATAAACTAAGCTTTTAGATGGTACCACACATGTTAGATATATAGTACTTACAAATTCAAAATGGCGGACACAATCAGGGTCAGTTTTTTTGACTCACCCCCATGTATATCCTATACTCCATAGTTTGATAATATAGAGGGTATGAATAGATAATTTCATTTATGTCGACGCCATCTGAATTCTCAAAAGCCACAAGGATGCCCAGGTGGCACCCTTAAGATTCTTATTCTACACACCCTAATCTATCATTTTCAGCAAAAAAAAATTGTATATCAATGTAGGTCACATGAACGTTTCTGCTATAAATATCTGTGTATTTGTGCTCAATCCATCCAATTTTATATCAGACTTGGGGTTAAGGTCCAATAACTGACCTTACACATGGATAGCGGGGGGCCGCACAGTTGAATGGTCGCAGAGTGAAACAACAGGAAGTTGGTTTGGACCTCTACATATTGTGACGGACCCGACCGTACAGTATTTATATAATAGAACATTGCAGTCATATATCCCGTCAGTGTTGGGAGGCAGAGCCCGGTCAGCGATTATGCTCAAGGTACCGCTAACCGCGCTCGCCTTCGTCTAATTTGGAGGAGAATTGCCTCCCCCTCCCTCTCGGAGGAAGTTTCCCTCCCTCTCCATCTGGGAGGAAGTTTCCCCACGATGGGAGGAAGTTTCCCTCCCTCGGGAGGAGGTTCCCTCGAGAGGAGCGTTCCTCTCGACTCGCGCGCCTCCCCGTACGCATAAGCGCGTAATTTCAAATTTTTCTACTGTTTTGGCTGCGACGAGCGCCTCTGGCCAACAAATTCCCCCACCGATTGGTAGCCTAAAATTAGGCGTGTTCTTAGAGTTGTTTTGAGAGAGGAAGTTGTAAACACAGGAGAGTAGTTTAGAGAGAGAACAAGCTAGACGGTGTATCTGTGAATCTGATTCAGGCGACGAATTCCAAGTTACAAATAAAGATAGTGTGTGACAACGGTACGATTTCATGTCCATCCGTCCTTTCTTCTTGTGAAGTTGTGATCAGCTTGCTATAAAAGTACAAAGTACCACGATACCTTAAACCCTTCTTTGTACCCAGTAAGTTACGTTGTCTAGTTATTTACTAACGCTCGGGTTAGGCGGTTAAAGTGGTGAGCAGCGGTGGTTCTACCTCGTCGAAGTCTGATATTTACAGAGGCTAGGCCTACTTTGGAAATTACGATAGCAGCTCAGAATCCACCTTTTGCT
>JAMKCH010050217.1:0-27427 GCA_023653785.1 Ophioderma brevispina
AGGTCAATCCGCCCCAAATCGATGTTCAATAAGCGATATTAGAAACATCCGCTGAAAGGGGAAGGTTTAATACCAACTGCACAGTTGAAAAGACATAAACCACTTTCGTTAGTTATAGGACTTATTATAGTGAAAATGCATGATTAGTTATGTTGAACTCAAAGCTTTAAATAATCGTGGGGTATTAAGGGTTGGTGATATGTACTTCGAGGGGGGTAACAAATCTTATGTTGTTTAAAATCGCTCCCTCACAAGTATTTTTCCAAGAGCTCGATTTTCCCGCCATCTTAATCATTTCTCTCATTGTTAATCCTTTCTTATCGTTCTGGAGTTACTCCTTGTATTGTAGAACCTTAGCCAATCCTCAGCGGTGCCCATATGTCGCGTCTTAAACAATTAACTATATTAAACAAATTTAAATAAACAAATTTTTTATTTTTTTTATTTTAAAAAACATTGCATATATTACAGTAATCCGAAACCAATCCATTGTAGTAGATTATTTCGCTAAATGTAAGGGTCACGCAATGAGGTTTTTACATTAATTGGATAATTATGCAGTGCGTACTAAAACATGAAGCGCTCCTAAAATTATTTTATATTCCGATGATGAAATCTTCAAAATAATAAGGAGGTAATCTCACTGTTTCATCCCAACGGTAAGAATGGTATCGTCAGAAGATATCGCTTCTTTCTGGAAATGCCCTCGTGTCTCCTTCAAAGAGAATGAATCCAAAGCACCAACATACTCCTTCAGAAGAGGAAGGTCGCTCGTCATTTTCCACTATAAGCAAAGTACAAATTGCACATATACAATTAATATAGGAGGTATGTGGCCTGAGTAATATCATAGTGTCTCCCTTTTAAATGGGTTCCCATAAAATGAGGTATATTGTCGTGTCATCGAGTAACGGTGTTCCTTTTTACCGATGGTCACGTGTTGACGCCTGTCCTTAGAAACACATACGCAATTGGGCATAGGGAATTTTGGGCGAGTTATCAACTGGAATCGTGTCACTTTGCTCTGAGGGGGGGTTTCGACAAAGGTGAGTGCTCTGCCAATAGTTGTGCTGAGGCGTTCTGAACAGGCGTTTTTGGTTTGGTTGTACATTCCAGATCCGGAGAAAATCGAGTTTGCATATGTATTTGTGAGGACCGTTGGACTTGCAGATATTAATCGGCCAGGTTCGGATTCTTTCCAATACCCGATGCTAGAACAATCTGATCTGGCAATTGTGTTGCGCCTATTGGTTTTGAAATTGACATAATCGTGAAATGGTTTAGACGAAAATTTAGAGCCTTCAGATAAAGTTGCCGCAACATTCATATTGACATAGTCATGGTTAGAGGTCATTGGTACCGAAGAAGAGCATGCATGAGCTAGGTTAAGTTCTGGGAGAGAAACCGTCCTATATTTCTTGTGATCAACGCGATTAGGTGGCAGATCGGAATCCTCGCGAATTTGGGGCATTATGGGTTGGTTTTAGCCGTTGGAAATCATCCGATTTTCTTTTAGCGACCATTGTCTGGCTTCGTACTTTGGGGGTTGGCCTTGCTCCGTCTAGCTCTTCGCAATGACCGCTGCTGGAACTGTCCGATCTAACAATTGTGTTGCGCCCACTGCCTTTGTAATTAACATAACCATGATAATCGGGAGTTTCAGACGAAAGTGTCGAGTTAACGGATAAAGATTTGGCCGCATCCATATTGACATAGTCATGGTTAATGACAATGGGCATTGAAGCAACACGAGTGTTGGAGAGGTCAGGGAGGGAGACGCTCAGCTTTCTCTTATGAGCAAGGGGAGAGTGGGAATCTTCGAGGATTTTTGGCATCATGCTTTGGGTTGTCCACTGAGAATTGGTTTTGGTTAAGAGTGAGTGACTTCGTATTTTGGGTATTGGACTTGCCTCTTTAGAGAAATCCTGATCTGAAAGTGTGTAAACAGCATAGAGGCTATCGTCCAAGTCACTTGGAGAGCCGCGTTCTTCTGAAGCTTCAGAGGCGACGGAATTGTCACGCTCGCAGCAAGCTTGCGACAAGTTGTCAATGAAATCGGGATTAGTGTAGACTTGCTCCATTTGATTGTGGTCACTGGAAATGGAGAGTTTACTGCTGCGGTTATCTTGTACATCATGATATTCAGTATTATCATCATCGTCAGCAACAGCAGGTACAAGATGTATGATGCTGAAATTAGAGGTTTTATTATTGACCGTTCGGTTAGATCGAGTTGTTTGCGCGTTCTTTTGATTTCCAAAGTTGTAAAGACTACTCAGTGATATTTTGTTAAACAACACTGGATAATGTGGAAGTTTGTGAAGAAAGGTTGCTTTTATGATGCAAAAGGCAATCAAAGAAATTGCGATTCCGGCGATGAAACCGCCAAAAACAGCAACGCTGGATAAGGAACAGTCGGTGGTATCACGCTCGCCCGGTCCGATATCATCCGTAGACGTTCTCAAATAGGATGAATTGGAATTCTGTAATGTTAATCGAATGTGATCTGCCTTTTGAAGTTTCGTGATTGTCTCAACTCTGCATAAAATGAGTGCATCGTTGTCGTATTGTTGAGTAGAAAGTAATGTCAACTTTTGACCGTTATCGCCTCCAATGATTAATCGGTCCGAGTTATTTCTTGTTATCAATTCGCCATTCCAATACCAAAAGTAAGAGGATATTGCCGGGAGTCCTTTTCCCAAACACTTAAATTCGACGTCCTCGCCAACCGTTACGGGGTATTGGCTGGTGTAAATTCGTACACGAGATATCAACCGTAGCGGCGTTACAGAACATTCTCTAGGTGTGTTAAAATCGGAGAAGTAGTTTTACAAACGAATCTCACCCCGTTGTCCTCTTCTTGTAATGTGCGTTCATGATACCCTTGAAACTCGTTTGACAACAATGTTGTTCGGAGCGGCAGTCCTTTTCTATACCAAGTCAAAGTGGCGGGACGAGCACCTCTAGGGGAAATGCATACCAAACGTACTTCCATTCCTGGATAAATTATATCTGAAGGCTCCGTTGCACATACTGGATAATCAAGTGGAATACGAATGATGTTGGTTTCAACGGTGATCCATTCGTTAGTTTTATAATTTTTGTAACCACACGAATAGTTACCCGCGTCTCCGTGAGTCACGTTTATTTTTTAAGTTATAATTGCCACCTTCACCAATTACAGAAATCCGATTAAGTAGGTTATCCGTCAAATTTGCCTTGACTGTAATTCTGTGATCCTTGTTCAAAAATTTGTCGAACTTCAACGAATTCCACCGCACAGGCGACGAGTTGCGAGTAGATGTGGGCACGTAACACTTCATGACGATAGTGTCACCCTGTTGTGCGGTGATTTCGCAACGGCATTTGGCTACAACGCCTACGATCAAGAGCAGAAGTGATAAGATCCACATGGTTTGGAGTCAAAGTAGTTTCTGCGGTTGAATAAGAAAACACATTGGATTGTCAATACCTAAACTCGGGGGCACTCCTTTTCCACAAAATGGATATGACGTAAGCCCGGGATCTTTTCTGTACGGTGGCAGGGAACTTTACCAAAAAAAAGGCTGGTGTTCAGGCATATTGGGCGAAAAGAGTCATTTTATAATCCAATATACCGAATAGCGGTCTTTTTGGGGTGGGGGAGGATAGGAAATAAAAATCTGTGAAAAAGAAAAAAATAGAATTAGCGTGCGAAATTTTGAAATAAGGTTTTTGAGAAACAAATGCCAATTTTCTTTCTTCAAAATATGGGTATTTGCGTGAAACCAATAAAATTCAATATATAAAAACAAACAAACAAAAACACAAACAAAACAAGATAAAAATGGGGGGTTGAGAGTGCGTCTAAAATTATAGCTCTTAATTCACAATTTTTCCAACATTGGGCGAGTGCCAACGGAACTTAATAAAAACAAACCTTACACCGACGCAGCGTCCTCCTTTCTGACTATAGGTCACCCTAATATGGCAGAGATAACAATGCCCACACTCCAGGAAAGGACCTGGGATGTTAAGATGAATATGACCAATAATATGGCCAAACCAAAAACCAGAAAAGCACGCAGCCAAGGTGTTCTCTGATCCGCTGCCTGGCGTGAAAATGGACGTCAATTGTTTACGGTTACATTCAAAGGCGAGGAAGGAAGATATTTCTTTATCACCAAGGCGAAAATACACGTTCCCTTCTCCTTACACTTCAAACTTTTGATACAAGTTTAGAGTATAATTACGAGAAGTTTTCTTCTGTTGCGATTATTTTGAGTTCCCTGCCACATTTTGTATTTAATTTTCATAGACCATAAAGTCGAGGAGACGAAGCAATCACGAACGGCCTTTAATTCTTCGCATCTGCATGGAAGGCCAACAATTATTCTTGGAATTGTGCACATCATAATTGTTATATTTCATTCGTCATTGAATTTGTATAAAGGATGTTACAACCTAATTATATGGCAGTAAAGGAAACTGATCCTTCCCAACATTGGTAATCGAAAGTAAAAGGAATAAGCAGAGTAGTTATATTAGTTATCACAGCTACGTCCTCATCCGATTTGTTGGCAAACACATTTACTAGCATTCCTCGTTATCTGTGACTCCCGGTAATAAGTTATAGTTCCCGCAAATTTAGAGGTGCATTTCGAGATTCTATCATCTTCATTTGTTTTGTTTATGGTTCACTTGAGAAAAGGTTATTTCCAAAATTTCACTTGATTCTGACAGTGCTTTTTGATGTTATTAGCAAATGTTCGTATAACGGTGCTGCATGGGCCACTGTGTTGTATTTTCTGTCCATTTACGGACAGAAAATAGAAACGCACGAATTTCTTCCAAAGTAGATCGAATCTATAAGTAAGATTAGACAAACACACTATACATAGGCCAACTGTTCAGACGATTGAAAAAAATCTAAACTTTAGGCAGGTCTGGGAGTTGAGGCTGTGGATCGCGAAGTGCCACTGAGGTGCAACTATAGATTACCCTTAAAAATTGAAGCCCTGATTTTTGCACTGATTACTGTAATAGCTTTCCATAAAAATATTCTCATCTGAAAGGATTAAGCTGAGAATTATTATTTTCTAAACTTCACTTCCTAATGAAGCAAATCAAAATCACAAATTTGTTTTTAATTTTTAAGACATTTTTCTAGCCAAATAACAAGGCAAGGAAATCTACATGATCTATATGAAATCACTAATATATGGGAAAGAGTTCTATATCCCCTTTAAACTTATATGGGAAACAAATTATTTTTATTTATGGCCCTACACAAACACCCTAACCCTAAGGACAAAATTAAAAAGAATTTTGTTAATGTAGACCTTCCAAGGGGTACCATATGGAACTCTTGCCAGAACGGGAAAACCAGCGAGTTGAATTTTCCTCAGCTCATCTAAGAATTTAGATTGCAGGCTTGGAACAATTACATGTGACTAATGTCCATTGGACATTCTGATGGTTCTGACTTTATTAAGCAAGCGCACGCGGTAGTTTTTGACCACCACCCTGCTCCAGAGCAGGTCTCCCTCACTAACCTCTAACCTAAAAAAAATAATGAAACATTATAAGAGACGAACCCGAGACCACTGTATCATTAGGTCAGCTACCTAACCACAAGACCAGCGAGGATTGGTGTGCTAGATTTGCAATTCTAATCCTTGATAACATATACGGAATAAATCGCTACTGCTATTGTGGTCAGCGCTCAATATAATGAATCAGCTGCGCTCTGAAACGGTTGCTACATACAACTTATGCTCCAGGAGCATGAGTGGTGGTCAAAATCTCACACTTGCTAAGCGTAAGCCTTAAAGAGGCACCACTCGATCCTCAGCCTCGAATCACCACTCACTCCATCAAGATTTTGGTATCGTTAGACTGACAGAGTATTATGAAACCTTGCGGGTCTACTATGAAGCCCTGCGGGAGAGAGTAGCTGTGGACATCAGTGCTAAAGAGACACGGCTCAGTTGAAACATGTGACGCCTCATTTTTTTAACATATTATATTTTGCATGGTGGTAAAGCTTTTTAATATACATAAGCCCTCACTGAAATTATAAGCCCATATCAGCGCGATTATGGGTAAACAGAGGGATTTTATTAATGACTCCGGCGACATAATTCAGCAGACGATGCATAAATGGTGTTTAACACAAGAAAACACACACCAGAGTTGATTTCCACGGCATGACTGGTTGACCGGTCTGTGACCTTTGTGGTTTTAATATCAATAAGTACGAGTCTATGATATTCATGTAATAGACACATTTTGTTGATTGCAAACTTAAAAGGTAGCCTATAAATTAACTGGACGTTTTTAGCCTCTTATTAATGTCGCCTATCTGTTTTGGGCATGTTATTTTTATGTGTAAAATACATCTCTATTCTTCCAATGGCCAAGACTATCATCTGCGAGCAAATTGAAGAAATTCCGTATTTTGTGAAAATGTGCCAGTGCCGGTTTAATCATCACATGTGCTGTTTACGGTTTATACCGGAATTATTTAGACAGCTCATATTAAAACAAATTCAAACGAAGTTTAGGCGATGGTCTTTCCTCTGAAACACAGGGAAAAAAATATACTTTATGTTGTAAATCGGGTGGAACACCTTTAAAATGATATATAGCATGCAGTAAAGAAACACATTCAAACAAATCAAATAAAATCAATATGTATTTGTTCATCACTAAAATATCACAATGCATTGATACACACAGTGTGTCCTAATAAAAGGAACGCGAGTTTGACGCGAACTCGTGGACTTTGAGAAACTGGTTTCTTTTCTTAAATGTCTATAGACCGTATTCATATGACGTCAGCCACCCTAGACATGTTGGTGGACAAGATGCATACATTCCAGGACTTCAATACATTAAGCTGTCAATCAATCGATGTTAGCGATTGCACATTGATCATTGACAGGTGAATGTATTGTAGTACTGGAATGCGTCTATCTTGTCCACCAACATGGCTGGCTATTGAATACGGTCTATTCCTCTTTCATACGACGACAATAACTCCAGAGTTTCCGTTGTTGATGACTGACCACAGGTGGTTCCACAAAGAATGCAGGTGTCATATTTACAAGCGTCCGTGTGACTGAGTGTCCTACCACCATCTGTCTATTGTGGTCTCCATTGATTTGTATGCATCATTTGTTTCAGCACTGTACCCATTCGACCTCGTCTACAAGGTCACGGTTTTTACATGTTGCTATGGTAGCTAGGACACTCTCTCATGGGGGACACTCAGTCTCTTTACCCGGCACTGGTTTCTGTGGAAATGGCATGCTCTTCGTACCTCGTTTCTTCAATGATAATGGTGAACAATACCTCCAGATGATCAATGAGGAAATTCCAAATAATCAACGTGGAGCGTTCAGGTGGGTATGGTGGGTCCAATAGGCAGCGCAGGAAGCAGCAGCTCATCAGCGGATGATTGACAGGGACAGACTAAGGCAATTAACTCTTAATGATATGACTCATAATGCTGAGTGGCCATCAATTTCTCAGGACATCAAGCCTTTTTTCTTTGGGTTATCTCAAACGTAATTTTGAGACCGCCTATGACATATACGTAGCAGAATTGTTACTGAAATAAATTTGGGGCATTGGAGACAGGAAAACATGATCCTGAATGCTGTCAGTTCAATGGGGACCAGAGCAGATGCTTGTGTTGCAAGAAATTGGGTCCATGTTGAAGGGCATATGTTAAGACACCGAAGAAATCTAAGATAATAACTGTTATTATTCTGGTGCATGCAAAGATGCATATCACAAGCGTCTTCAAACAGTTTGTGCTCGGTCATATCTGACAGTACCTGCGTTGTTTTCCGATCAACCGTTTGGTAGCCATCTTGGATTTCAAAATGACCACTATTTCCAATATAAATTGATTATGGGCGACATAGTAAGCTAAAACTGTTGGCAATACATGTTTGTGATACTAAGATATCTACAGAAATCATTAAGTTGCAACTAATTTCGTTTAGCGGCCGTCTTGAATTCAAAATGGCCGACATGTTCAATAAAATGACGTGAATTAAATCTAGACAGCTAGCAGCCACGTTACTTTACACAATTTTAGGTCTGGCAAATTTCTCACGGTGGTAAAATTACCCGGAAGTGCATTTCGAAATTCCATCCAAGCAACACAGTCAAACTTCCGTAAAACCGTAAAACACAGCAAAACATGGCTAACACAGCGTGTACTTTCATACTGGTGTAAACAATGTTTGCTTTCCAAAATGATAGATCTTTTGGTTGCATTTCAAGGCAGAAAATTTCGTTAATTTTGCGATCTTTCATTTTCTGAAGAGTTACTTATAAAATGAGTAACTGAATCCCTTCTGCAAAATTCTCTCGTGAAGGTAGTATGTCAAGGAATATCAGAAAAGGCTAAATTTAGATCCTACCACTGACATTCAAAACCGCTATTTCACGTTTTCTGATTCAAAGTAATTGCGTACGCGCGAGATGGTTTTGTGTCGTGCATCGTTTTGTATACAGAATTCATAATGGAGATTTTGGAAAGAAAACGGAAACATGGCTTATTGCTGATGTCTCAAATGCCGTGGTTTTTCCTAGCGACTACTCCATCTTCACAAAGATAGAGTCAGGGAGGAACATGGCGGAGTCTTGCTTGCAGTCAAGGATAGCTTAATCTGCATAGATGTTAAGAATATGTACTATTAATGTTGAGAGGAGATATAATTAGGAATCGTAACTTGCTAGGCAGACAGTCTCTTATCTAGGCATAATATAGAAACAAAACCTAGAGATATGAGCTCAGTTGTCAGTCTTTAAAACTCATAATAGAGGAAACTATAAGAAGTGTATCATCGTGGCAGGCGCACCTAACCAGACTAACGTGAGTGGGAAACTGTTAAGTAAAACAACTACTCACCTTACTGCAAGAAAAGAAAACAGCGGATTTGCAATTGATGAGGTGACCGCCTAATTTGAGCCTCGAATAATGGTCAAGGTCAAGGAACCAACGAAAAACATACGATGATACCGATAGTCACTAACAGTAATATATTAGCCACAGCCAAGTGAAAGGTTAGGAGGGTATCAGCTATTGGCCATGATATGTTGTATCGGATTTGACTTCATTATAGAAAGAGAAGACCGCAGAAAGGTTTCCTGAGCTCAAATGCAGATGTGGCTGGTTTGAAGGAAGGACATGCTCAATTTCCAGCGTGACTCATTGCTGGTACTTTGAGCACGGTTCAGGAGGAAATGGATAAATGAGAATGCTTTAAGGTGTTGGACACTATATGTTGGTTTCTAAGGAGTACGCGCAGCCGACTTTAATAACTCGGAGATGAGCAAGCGTGCATTCGTTTGCGATTTTAGCGTCGAAAAATTATGAGCGATTTTCAATATGCTTACGCGAATTTGTAAAGCGTTTGCAAACGCGTAGAACTTTGAGGTGCTAGGACCTAGTCTAAGAACGCGCTGATTAATTCGCGTCTCACCTTTCACGCACCAATTTTTTGTTTTGCTGCTGACATATAGGCGTAAAATAACGGCGAGACGCATGGTCTCTAGTGGAAGATCGGAAAATTTCCCTCTAAAAAGGTCCTTTTGGGGACTTTTTCAGGAACAAACTAATTAGTGGGGACACCCCCATTTTTATTTCGGTATTTTCAAGTGTGCAACTTAGACCTAAACATAATATGTGAAAATCAGAAAACGTTCGGCCCCTTTGTTATATTTTGGAGCACTTTAGTATCGGTAAATCACACTTTCGTTTATAGAGTTGCGTGGTAAATAATGAAAAAAGTAAAAAATTAAAAAAAAAAAGGACTGTTTGAAAGTCTTTTTCTCAAAAACGAATATGGTAAGCCATATTTTTTATTTCAGATTGTTTCAGCACAAATGCAGAGTACTATATATCAAATTTTAAAGAAATTCGACGGCCCATTTAAAATCATGCTGCCAAAACCTTAAAAAGAATGCTATGGAAATGCGTTCCAAGTCGCAACACAATTTTGACATTTCTAATTACTATAGGAGTAAATACTTAAAAAAATTCAGCCTATGGTTTAGGCCTATATTGAAATTCAAGCAAATGAAAATCGCAAGCTTGTTTTAAATTTTAAAAAAAGAAAAAACCTAAAAAATTAAAAAAAAATCTATTGGGGTC
This sequence comes from Ophioderma brevispina, assembly GCA_023653785.1. Taxonomy (NCBI): domain Eukaryota; kingdom Metazoa; phylum Echinodermata; class Ophiuroidea; order Amphilepidida; family Ophiodermatidae; genus Ophioderma; species Ophioderma brevispina. Next base: position 10,154 of record JAMKCH010050217.1, read on the forward strand.
TTATCTATATGAAATCACGAAATATGACACAAGATATGGATGCCCCAAAATCTCTCGTGACTGGTTGAATGGCGTTAGAAGTGCAACTTCAGCAGCTGGTTTTGATTTCATCATTCATTTCACTCCTTACATGGCCCTACCCATCCTTCCTGCCTGTCCTAAACCTTTTATATTCTTAAGCCTCCATTAATCCTACCTCTCTCTTCCCAGCTCTGTATGTTAAGCATGTTCAGGTGGCAAAATTCCTTCAGTGACTGTCCATAATAGCCTCTCTATACCTCAGGCCCCATGGACTGACCGGGGGCTCTGGTATGGGATATGGGATTAGGAAACCCATATTAAAACCATGGAAGCTGCACGGCAATAGATTAATCTGATCAATCCCTCGGCACTCAAGCTCAGCTCAAATGATTCCCTTTATTCCGTAACGAGGGCGCTCCACAATTTATGCGAGGGGGCCCAGGGGAAGTGATTCAAGATTCTTCTTCTTGCGCCTGCCACGCATAAGTAGACCTGCAGGGGAGAGAAGTCATGGTCATTCGGCCTGCAGATTATGAAGACCACCTAAACCCAACGAGATGAAAACGACTAAATAGCCCGGTGGTGGGTACTCACTACTTACTCGACTAATTGGGTCTCGGTGTGCGTCCGCTGGGTAAAAAATAGATCCACTTCCACTTGATTGGTTATTTTGATCATTGGGGGAAATTAAAGTTCGGGTCACGTTTGTGACCATCAGAAGGTAAACAGGCGTGACCAAACTTTGGGTGTAACCATGCAAAAACAATTTTAAAAACCAATTTTTTTTTTTTTATCTACAAAAGTGGAAACATTATTTTTCGTTCGGGTTTTGGACTGAAGGTTCTTAATAATGTAAAAAAGTAATAACAGATTGGTTACGTTGACAAACGCATTGGTCTAACGTACAAAAAACCGTTATTTGGTTCACAAACGTGACCGAAAATGGCCCAAAATTCATTGACATCAAAACAAAAAACGCTTTGCTCGATTTGTTTTGAGAGCCCAAATGGCATTGAATCTACTGCGTTTTGAAAACAAGTGGTCATAGGCACCCCTACTTATAAACAAAAAACATTGACCAATTTTGGATTGGGAGTGAGGGCCTGGCACTGAAAAATACCCTCACAATCCAAGGTGATTTTAAAACGAGGAGGACTCATTATTTCTTTGCTCAAGCAATGAATCCACCCATAGAGAAGGTGTGGCCCGGCATAGTTTGAACAAATGCTCAAAATCGTTGCTTTGTTTTAAAGTCCCATTTCACAGCGACTAATCTCAGCTAACTGCGTACGCTGAGTATATCAACCAACAAATGTATACAGGTTATGCACCAAATACCAGTAACACAGATGAAGAAATGGATGAGCTTTACATAAGATCTACAAAGAGTCAACGATGCAACACCATCCCAAGACATGCTGAGTTGGAGTGAATTGGTTGTGGAGAGAGGAATACCAGTGGTGAGAAGCGTCTAAACGTCTGTGCTACAAATACCTTTTGCACTCCACCACCACTTCTTAACATCAGAAAATTAAGAAGCCGTGAGACGGCCGCAAGGGAAATCGCCAGATGGATCAACAAAGACACAAGTTATCTTAAAGGGATAAGCAGCGGATCTTGCGAGAGATCGAAAAATGGGAAATGTTGATTTTTAGCTTACAAACAAAGATAAGTATGTATAAGTCCATATCACTACTTTAATGTTGGAGAGGAAAACACTAACTAGTGAAAAAATGAAGTATTTCAGGAAATTTTGTCATCCTGCTCCCGCAAATAGACATACTCTATGGACGTCTCACAATCTTACACTAAACAGCTGATTGCAGTTTACACAAGTACAGAAAATAAGGATAATATTTGTGGTTTGGGGTCAAACTATACGGGTCATGGTGCACATATTACGCTTATAAATCTGAGATATTCACAGGCAAGCATTTTAGTCCAGGTAGCCATCAATCCGTATCTCTCTTAATAAAAACTTTTGACCTACAGCCAAAGCCTCTGCTCAAAAATTTTTGACCCCATACATGCATGTAGTGTACTATGTTGGGGGTAGGAAGAGTGCAAGCCTGCTGATCAAGATCCCCACTTGGTTGTCCGTTTCTAACCCGTGTTAAGTCCTCCGAGATTTGTTAAAAGACAAACCGGCCCCACCAGTGTTAGCGCAAGCAAGTGTGTCTTAGTATACCCACAATTCCCCAAAATATCGCATCGGCAAATTCAATTCCACCCGTTCTTTCCCATGAACTCCTTAGACGTAGAATCACTCCCGACCTCTCACGCCATGAGATAATGAGGTTACACCCATTAAGCAAATGAGCAATAATACTTGATTTAGGTAATATCACTATTTCGAACGTACAGCAAATCAACAGCATAATAATTGCCAAGGATTTTTCCGACTATCGTTGTGTGATACAAATGTATTTCATCTATTCAATCAGCATTTTTGCTGTGTTTGTGTAACAACTCCGAAATATTAAACGGAATTGAGAATAAATATAACCCACAGGTTCATGGACATTTAGAGAAATCCCATTTTGTTATTTTACCTCACATAATACAAGAGTCCATAACCTGACAGAACCATGGGTGGGATCATTGCAAGAGCATTTTGAGCGGACTCTACTCTCACTCGCAAAGTGCTTAGTTAATGTGTACCGTCACAGCCAGTAGCCTGGTGGAAGTCAAATTAGGCCTCCCACGTGTATTTACACGCGGTATCATTCCGCCGTTTTTTTTACCGGAAGTTGTTTTGGATTTTGTTGTTTGAAGTGTATGTTTTTGTCTCTCTTGACTCCTCCTCCTATTCATCTCAAAATCTGGCTTGCGCGGCAAGGCCAGTGTCATAGTTCGTAATTGTGTGGCTTGCCCTATCATAGACTATTAAATTTTGATTAGCTTTAAAGCGAAGTGAAAGCGCAAGTATTAGTGAATTTAGAAGTCTTCACAGGAATAAAGTCCACTTCACTAGTGCTTGCGCTTCACGTTTTAACACAAGCCTTTGATTATACGTCGTCGTCCATAGCTTTTGGGCAGCTATTGTATTTGCTTATCGCCCACGCGACTTTGGTACACCGTGATTACAACTTGGCGGGTTTACTTCGCTGCCATTTCCACATTTACCCTGTTAAAGCTATGACTCACTCCTAGTTCAGGCGACGACGTAATACCACCAAATAGGGGGCCTCATAATAGTGCGAAAATGCCCAGTGTGTCTATTTTGCATAGCGGACAGGTGATTCTGTACAAATGCGCACGTACTCGTTGTTTGAACGCGACAAAGTATATGTAGCGTAGCAGGCCATGCTATTTGAAGCTTTTACCCAGGCCTAGCCTAGCCAGTTGACTATATAAACTGCCTATCCTAGCACTACTAATAATTCTCTTGTTGTTAACACAGGATTGACTATGGGTATTTGCATGCAAGGAATGTTTTTACACACTGAGTAAACCGAACTCCACAACTTTGCATATATCATATCGAGGTCATTTCACTAGGTATATCCCGACTCACGAGCTGACTAGTTGTGTCATATTTTAAAGGGTCCTTCGTGTATGCACAGCTTTCGTAAAACAACAGCCTGTCAAATACTTTGTCTGAAGTGTCCAAATGTACGTGTGACCCTTCTACTTCCCGAATCCAACTTGAGAGCGTGCAAAGATCTGCTGGTGGCTTTTTTCCTTATGTAGGGGCAGAGGCCTAGCCCTCAGTCCCCTTCATAAATATCACTCCAAAAAAAACGGTATATTTAAAATTCAGGTTTGATTCCTGATGATTGCCGTTAAATTTGAATTTGATATCTTGATCAATGTCCGTTAGTGGACAAAAAAGAGATCATCTGCATGTGTAACCAAACTGAGCCTAGGACCTCCCTAACCAGCCTATCCTAGGGGCTAGGCCTAGGCATGTAGGCCAGCAATTAGCCGCATTTTATCAATCAATCAGTAAATCGTACCTAAAATTTGAGATTAATGGATTAACACCGAAACTGGCCCTGGCCTGGTAAAGTAGGCCTAAAACCCGTGAAAGGCTTGATGAACGCAACTTCACACCCTACTGTTCTAAGGAATTTGGCACAACTACCACTACAACATGACATGGCGAATTCAATTTTAATTTCAATGCATTTAGCAGAAGTGCCAGAAAACACCATTCAGATTAACACGATTCGTCATGCATCATTTGTGTCTTTCACATAGGCGTATAGGCCACTTGCATTCGAACAGGAGGCGTAGGGCGCTGCTATGACTATGCCCGCGGCTTATGCATGGCATAGACTATGCCATGGTGAAACACAAGTTTTGAAAGAACAAAGTAGTAACCACCAGGGAAGAAGATGAATCGTGCTACCTTCAGAGACAACCCTGAGGCATTGATTCCGCATCAATTGTATTTCTGAAAAAACTCTGAAAATGGAACAATATAATCATGACAATCTCCAACAATCATGAATTCGCCATAGCCAGACTGTGTTTTGTTGTGATGCTGCCCTGCTATGAGCAGACCGATACGGCTTTGCACTGCTTAAGATGCAAGGTTTTTCCGATTATACGCCTCAGAATTCGACTAAATTTGACATTCTGCTGATTCCAACACACATGGAGCTTAATCTAGCGACCGTTGTGTCTTTTACCTACCAACTGTGATGCAAAATCGGTGAGTATGCATTGGCAAATGGTCCAAACAACATCGAGCCGTAGTGATTGAGTGATGATACTGATTCATGATGCTCCGACGGGCCGAACATTCACTTTTTTCGGGTTATGTTAAGTTTTGCCGGTTTCGAATTTCACGAAGCACATCCTCCTCCCCCATCCTTGATACAATAGTGTCTACATGGCCTTTTGGACCGTAAAGAGATCGTCTCTTGCACCATATAAAGAACGTGCTTGTACTGACTGGTTAGCCTTGGATTTGCTGTTTTAACGAAAATTGAGAGCTGTTCTCTTGGATGAATTTCGAAGTGCATCTCGGGTTAATTTCTTCCCCACAACAAATTGCTAAAGAACATGCGGCCCCCCCCCCCTTTGATAAAAACAGCAGTCTAGATTTTATTTACGGACGTCAGGGAAGATGATGTTGGATTAAATAGCCCTTGCGAAAAATAAAAATCAAGATTGGCGACCAAAATGGTCGCCCTTTTTACCTAAAAGCGTTTTTATGTATAACTATTGATTACAACCTCCAAATATGCCTTTTTACGGCATTTAAAAGCCATAAATTTCTACAAAGATGATTTTGTATAGTTTAAGGATGTTAGGTAGAAATAGGTTAAAAAGTTTTTTTTATCATTTTTTGGAAAAAAAGGACTTTTTTTAATATTTACATACTATTTTCTTTATAACGTCAAATCCATTATATACCACTGCATTCGATATTTTCCACAATTTGACCTGATATCATACGCAACTGGGCATGAAACTAATCAGAGCATTCGATATATCAAAAGCAAGTTATTAATGTACCAAGTTAATAACGCAAGTTTATTTGAGTATTTAGCTTTTAGTGCAGCTCTATACAATATCTATACAGATGAAGTCCTTGAAACAAAGCTAGAGAGTGAAATGATATTCATGAATTGTGCGTGGTGAATGAATATATAATTAATGCATGAATGAATGAACTAGCCTTGATTCACACTAGACCACATAAGATAACAAATATCAAAAATTACCTACAACTATTAAAACTGACATCCAGTGAAAGATTTTAGGTCTCATTCCAAAATCCTACAGTACACATACATAGTATGGGGCAACCCGCACATGGGGCTAGAAGATTAACCGGACCATAAACATATCCCCCAAAACAACACAGGCGATTAAATGCTAACATGTCCCAGAGCAAACCAGAAATGTTGTATTATGCTGGATGATGGGGGGATCCATTAATCAAAAAAAAAAATCCCAACGGCCGAGAATGATCCCTCATCAGATAGTACGACCATCCCTGGCTCAGTGCGCCAAGCCCTACAATTATTGCATCAAATTCGTTAAAGCTATCCTGACCCTAATTAAAAGACTCCTATTTATGATAAGGACTGTTAGTTTTTTTTTTTGAGCAATTTTCCTTCCATGTTGGATGTACAATATCAATATTGTAGAAAGTAAGTTTAATAGCTAGTATTTTTAAATCTAGGAGTGCATTTTTTTCAATTTACACGTATATATGAATTGCTTGGCAAGGCAAAATCAGACATATTGCAAGTAGAGAAATTCCTATATTAAAAACCAACAAGATATTTTCCAACTGTAACTATGCCCATGAGTTTTTTCTCTTATCCACAACAACACCATCTGATCCAAAAGATTGACGACCACAATGAAAGAAAAGTGCTCAAGACCTCGAATCATTGCCACAACTTAGTCTTAATAGTCTAATAGTGCCATTTAAAACAAAAATCATTGTGTAGCAATAATTCTGTGGAGAAATTTTGAAAGGAAAGTTCGGAGTTTGGATTCTATTGCGCTCTACAGGGGTAAGTCAAACAAACTTGACCCTGATTGTGTTCCTCCCATTTTGATTTTTAAGGTAAATATATCTAACATATTGGTATCCTCTAAAGGTTAGGTTCATTATGGTACTTTGCTTTAATTGTCTTTAATTAAGGTAGAAATCAGCCAACAGTTCTTTGGATCATTATCGGTTTTTTGTTTTGCCTCTGTCCACAGATTCACATTAAAATAAACGACGTTCAACGAAGGAAATCAGTGTCTAGAAGAAAATCCGGGCTATTTATTGACGGTAAATTCATGCTATTTTACCCCATCAAATTTTGGTCCACTTTGCCATCGATGTACCGTTTATAATACATCCGCTTCATTACAATCATGTGAAAAATAAAGTAACTTTGATACATGTATCAGTTTTCTTGGCAGATTGACTGAATCTACCATAGGCATCGGGGATACCTTTTTGCGGTTTAGAGTATGTCTATATATTGTAGACCAATGATGCCACAATCTTGGAAAAAACGTGTTTGCAAATAAAACATACCATTAGCACCTTTTACAACCTTAAGAATACCAATTTATTTGAACGAAAAGATGACTTACCCTTATCATTTGGGTAGTCATTTGCTTAGTAATAACCGCCGTGCATTCAAATGGTATCCATGATAGGGGGGGAAAAGGCTGACTACTTATTCAAAGAATGACTGCTCGGCTATACTTACGACACTATCAGGGATTGAAAACGATTCTGAAATTTGCAGGAATCGCCACCCGTGCAAAGGAAGGCTAGTCTGTAAATTCTCATAAGTTACCTTTTCCAACGAAGAATTGACATAAAAGAAGAAAACGGCAGTGTTCCACTGATCGATTCTCCATTCAATTACGTGTTGTAAAATAAGTGTCGCGAAGCGGACATTATGACTAAAAGTTCCGGTTCTGGTCCTTATTTGGTTGCTCTGGTCTTATCATTTTGCAAGGTATTTCGTAGACCGTACTTGTTACATACATGCAAAATCTGATTTTTGATGGATTTTTTTCGGATTTTCTTTTCGATTTAGCAAAATCACTGGATAGTGGTCTTTAAGAGATTGGAAATTGTATTTCGGTTGCAGAAATTAAAGATAATGATTTTTTAATTTTTCTATTTTTGCTATTTTAGATATTTGTTCTTTAAAAATGCAAAATAAGCGGACACAATCCGGTCCTTTTTTACGTCACCCTGTATAAGCACATAAGAGTGGTGACCCATTTGGATTGTACTTAAATTATATTACCCATTTCTTTTCTCGAATAATTCTCTTGGAGGTTGCGGTAATATCAAGAAACTTGTGTTTTGTAAAGCATTATTTTATTCTTACTCCCCAATATAGCAAAAATTGGTAGATACCGGAACAATCCAGGTGTTCATCATGAACATTGAATTTAATGCTACTTCCTTCCTGAAATGGCAGATGTATTTGTTAATACTGGAACCAGTGTTATATTGCTAGAGAATTAATCCTGCAGCTTTTTAACATTCAACAATTCACATTAGCCATACCCAATACCAGATCTAAACCATTGTTTCCAGAAGAATGCCATTATCAATCTTAAGAACAGAGTACACCAAACAATCTCATTGATGAAATACGGTTCTCATCTGGTTTCTTAAAACGAGTGGTTAGCCCCAGCATTTCACAATATCTTTGACAAAAGGTTCTGTACATGTCTATTGATAAGAACTAAGTGGCTGAAAATTACATTTAAATAGCATATCACGCGCCAACAGCCTGAAGTGAATCTATGAACAACAATAGTTCAATTAGCATCGTTGATTTATATCATAAAACCGTTTGATCCAGGCAATTTTAAGAACATTACCCAATGATCTGAAATCCGGCTACTTAAAACACTCCCTTTGAACGGTAGGATCATTTTCTTAATCTTATCTGAAACAAACCATTCCATAAATATGATCAAAATACTAGCAAGCTCCTTAAAACGAAAATTGCTCTGGAGTTTTGGAAATAAAAAAAAGATATAAAAGTTTAGACAACAGAAAAAGTTCTGCAATCAAAATTGAAATCTTACCCACAGGGTAGATATTCTCATCTTCCACCTTGCAGGGGTTTCTTATTCAGCAGTCGATTATTGAAGTAACATCAAATGTTTCATATTATGGAAGATATGCATATCTAAATCAAAATGGAATCGTTTGACCCATTCAGCTCTCTATTCTTTCAAAATGACAACATTTAAATTCCTTCGCCTTCAACTGCCGAACTAGAAATCGCGTAACTTTTATTATATCGTAATATGCAACCATAACATACTGAAAATTGTATCCAAAAGCTCCAGGTTTTCTTCCCTGTAAAGATCATTGTAACGCCCTAATAGCTATGGTGTTATCTGCATACTGACTTATTTTAATACATAATTTTTGAATCATCACTGATGCAAGAAGACACTTTGCTATACCTTTTTTTTTCCTTGATACACGCATGCTTAAAAGTTCTGACATTTTAAAAAGCGACAAACCGCAACCTTGAAGAAGAATGTTTCAAATTTTTAAAATGCGAGGCATGCTCATTAGTTATAGATGCACTTGCAGCTCCGTTATATATAGGAATTAATCCATCTATGAAATCGGGAACCAAAACCAAATCTTCTCAAGATTTATTTTATACACTTCCCACTAATTTTAGCAAATGCCTTTGTCAAAATCAATAACAGGCAAAACCAGTAATACTTCTCAAACAGCTGTAAAAATATGTTCCAAAAAGTAATCTAAATTTTCGCCAATATACGATCCTTTAAGATCCGGTCATCATGATGTATAATCTCGGCAAGGACCGTTCATACGTTTTCAGCAACTGTAGTATTATTTTATAAATCTACGTTCAGGAGTGAGTATGGCCTTCATTTTCCAGATACTCAAAGAGTTTGTCCTTTTAGGCAAGAGTGTAATTATCCCTCTCCTAGTGGGAACTGACAGAATCGTAAGAGTTCAAGAGCGACCACTATTTCCAATCCAAAAGTTTTAAAAATCCTGATGGTAAACCCTCAGTTCCCAGAGATTTATCATTGGCATTGCCGACAGCTTTCCAACATTCCCCATTCTTACACTAAAGTCTACTCAGATTTCAAATATTCTTTTTTTGTGTAATAATGAAAAAGAAGCAACTAGAACTAGAAGATAAGTAACCTAAAATGCACATTCCGAAATTTGAGATGTAATCGTATTTTTCGTTTTGATTCATTAAAACTGTATGGTATCTTACTTCTCATAGGATCTGTGTCTAACAAAAAATTTCCTTCCGGATCCGGATTTTTATATAACAAAGTTTGATTTTTCTCTATGAAGAATTCGAGTTAAGCTTAGCATTCACACCGTGATAGTATATGGACAAGCAGTATTACATCAAAAAACACATTTTTTGGAAATTGAGGGCGCCCTTCCTCATGAAATCTCTGAGTCGGGCCTTTAACGCATAAGTGGTTGGCACTTCCGTTATCATGGTGGGGGGGGCGGGCTCCCTAGGGGCCCCATTCATTATATCAACCACTTTCCAAAGGAATTTTTGATGAAATCCCACCACATTTAAAAAAGGATTCAAAGACATACAACCAATAGAATAAAAACTTTAAACAAAATTGTATATTTTTAATCTTCCCTGGAGATGGCCAGCGCACGATAGTGTTGAAAAAAAAAAACCATGTGCGCTTGGCCGAATTTAAAAAAAATTGTTCCAACGGAAAACTAGAGGCAAAATGTGCTCAAATGATAACATACCCTTCTGCATTCTACGGCCTGAGTTCCTATAGACTTTGCTGTTTTTGATTGGGAAGATTACTATATTAACATATTAAGCCACAAATAAAATCCTCGTTCCATTTATATTTTTTCGGTTTATCTTGTATAATTTACCTACGTCCTACAGTAAACCGCTATAAAAACGATGTCTAATAAAATATTATGACACCATTGCCTACTTACTTTCCAGAAGTTTTTGATTAATATTAACACTAAGGTTTATGCATTAGGAAAACAGATCACAGTCACTCTATTACTATTTTTTTTATTTTTGTCATGGGCACTTCGTTAGTGGTCATAGGGGGCTCTAAGGGACCCATGCTAATTCACGCAAAACGACCGCGATGGAGTTGAATTTTTTGGCACCAATACAAGCGCAACTAAAAAGTCGACAAAATAAAAATATATAAACCAAATATCACAGCGTGGCGGACCCAGCTTCATTCATAGACCGCAAAACTGCCGAACGAGTCATTGGAAGAGCTTAACATGAAGCCACTGTGCACGGTTTATAAATAGACAGTGAGTGGCGAGTTGGGAATTCCCGTACGGAGTCGCGAACCGATCTAACTAAAAATTGGCCTTGCTTTAGTTCGGTGGTGCAATTTGTGCTGCAAAACTATCATCACATCGTTTTTTCAAACCGGACATGAGAGGATTTGCTACATGCAGGTCAGCGAATCATTCCACGGTGGTGCATGAGGCTAACTGGTCCCGGGAGGCCTGTACATGTCCGCAGCTATAAATAGCGGTGGCCCTGCGATTAAACATGAGGTCAACCAGCCTCTCAAATGGATCCCCCGTTGTACCGTTTTCATAAAAAAAAAACTTACACTGGAGTTGATTCTTCAACTCCACGGATTTGTTGAGTGGAAAATATTGATATTAAACATATTTTCCACTTTAGAATATTTTGTCAAGTTTTTCGTGATTACGGCTAAACCTATGGGTACGACAAAAACGACCTTCTTGGTCCATGGCCGGCCCCCATGCAAATATATTGGAGTGTTAAAAACTCCAGCAAAAAAAAAAATGGTCCCTAGGACCCCCCCTTGATCATAAGTGTCTCGCCTTCACATTTTTAAACAACTTCACTAAGGTTTTCGCAAAAAGGCTGCGTCAATGTCACGATCATTAATAGTGTTCATGTATAATATTTTTTATTTTAAAAAAACTGCTAGCACAATCAGAATGTCCGTAGTTCTGATATTTCATCACCATCAACATCATTTTCAATTCATTTTGCTCGGTGTTTTTTTTTTTTCTAATTAGACATACCTACTACATCTTTTCTCCGTCTCACTCACCGACTTTTGGCACGTCAAAAAAAACATGTGGTTTTTTATCATAAGACTTTTTGAGACTTTTTTTCTTTTTTTTCATCAGCTTTCTTATGAATTGTACACTCATTGGATACGTTTCCACTGCTATCAAGAGAATGTAGTTCCGTTCCTTTAAACTGTATCAACATAAATAGCCGTGCTTGTAATTTAAAATCCACTACCCTGTTAAAAAATTTCAGTAAAATAACATCGTTTTGACGGCAGCTGGGGACTCACAACAACGTCGTTTACAGTTAGTTTGCCCATTTCGGGTTCCTTTTTACAGTTATTTTGCACGTTTTGAGTCCCGGCTGAAAGGCAAAACGACGTTTTAAAGAACATTTTAAACAGTGTATAATGTGTAATCAACGTGCAGGGATTTTTGATATGAGTTTTGCATGATCAAAAATTATGATCATTTTAGGAAAAAAAGTGCGCAGTAAACCAACTTCTCTGGGTAACTGATGATGTACCTTCGTCACAGAATAACGCCGTTCTGAATAATGACAATAAACTGCTAATTTTGATAGACTAACACGTATTATTAGGTCAGAATTTTATAGAAAAATGGCTTAATTGATGATTCGGTTCTGGCACAATCAAAGGAATATTAGATACGAATTTTAAGTTTTTGCGTTTTTAAAATGCCAAAAATATGGCCACCAAAATAATTTTTTCTCAATCTGAACCTTAAATCAGTCTTAAACTCACCACATTGTGATATCATCCTTGTAGATATTTTATCTCTTCAGAGACATGAAGATGGCATCAAAAGTTACGGCTAAAACCAGTCCGTTAGTCAAATCGGCGGCCATTGGTGGACGCCATCTTGGATGTCTATTTTTTTCGCAATCGTTGCACATAATACCAACATCATTTTCATGCAGCCCAAGAGTGGTCCCCTACTTGAATCTAGTCCCCAAATTTTTTAGAGCAGCCCGGGGCAAAAATTTTCGGTTCAAGATCATGGCTCCCTAACTATTTGTGATCTCAAGTTCGGAAATTTTTTTTGATCGCATGTATCAGAAATTATAGAATCATGAAATAAAAAGTACTGCTTGTCTTTAATACCGGATTTCAATCCACCACTTGCAGGTTATGTTGCATCCAGTCGCAAAAATACCAAAATACGATTGTTTTTGGATGTTCGAATGATCAAATCTGCTGCTTGATCCCTTTAAGCTCAATTGAAGAGCTTGCATCTCCAACTCAAGTAGCTACCCTAGTGCAGATTATTGGCTCTAACCACCAAGGTCCTGGCAATCTGAGACTAAAGCTGACGGTTAGACTAGCGATAGACGACCTTGCCCCCCCTTTGTTTTTGATGTTGAGAAACTGAAATCATATAAAATAGTATGCAAAATATATGGCAACCTATAAAGAAGGATTATTGGCCGGATAAAGCACCAAATCTTCCAAAGGAAATTCAGTACGAACGCAATAGTACAGATTCCCTCAAAAATGCAAATAATTTCAACGACGTTTTTGTTACATAGGTCCATAAACTTTGCTTTCTCAACACTTCGGAATACTGGGAAGGAATATTCTGATTACTTGAAACCCCTCTCATCATAGTATTTATATGACACCAATAGTAAAAATGATTCATTAAAATAATAAATTGTTTCGACAAAAACAAATCCGGGCCACGATAACATAAGCAATTATTATTGTAAAAAGACTGCAAAGGAGATTAGCACACCATTAACTATTATATTTAACTTATCCTTCCCAGGAACTGTTCCCAAAAATCTTAAGATTGCAAAAGTTATACCATTTATCAAAAAAGATGATCCTGAAGTGTACTCAAATTATCGCCCAATCAATCAGTATTGCCAGTTTCTCAAATATTTAAAAATTTTTTAGGTTTTTTCTTTTTTTAAAGCTTTTTTCAATAAAATAGCATACTTAAATGACATGACTGACAAGAAATTTGGTTTTCATTTTTATTTCGTTCACATGCATGGCGATTGTTGAACTAGTGGACAAAGTTGTTAATGCGGTTGAAAGGAGGTGAAACTACTGTTGGTAATATTTCTGGACTTGGTCAACAGCGTTTGATACTATCAATTATGGGATTTTACTTCACAAACCTGAGTATTATGGCTTTAGTAGGATCATTATTGACTGGTTCAAAAGCTACGTTACAATTAGAAAACAATATGTGTATTATGATTCGTGTAAATCAGACTGAAAAGATATATTACACTGTGGCGTCCCCACACTGTGGCGTGCCCACAAGGATCAATCTTCGGCCCTTTACTATTTATTTATATTGTTAAACCGACATTGTCAATACATCCTAAATATTAGAATTCATAACATTTGCAAATAAGATCTATTCAACAAAATAGACTTATAATGAGTTAGCTGTAAATCACAAACTGGTTTAAAGCCAACGAATGTCTGTCAACGCAGCAAAACAAATTATATGATTATGAGAACCCGACCCCAAGAACAAATGGTATTACTGATAAATTTTAAATGTTATTTAGATTGAAAAAGCTTTGCCCGAGTTGACAAAACAAAGTTTTCTGGGTGTGTTGATAGATGAAAACCTTACATGGAACATCATATTGATGCTATAGCGAATGTAATTCACGAAATATTGGTATGCTCAAACAAATGAAACACTTCCTATACCCGAGCGTATTCTACGCTCCCTCTTTGTACATTAATTCCCCTTATCTAAATTAGGGCGGAATTGCTTGAGGACAGGCCCTGCAAAACGTATTGCATACAATTTTCAAACTTCAAAATTTTTTGTTTTTTATTATAACAATATCAAATATTCACTGCATAGGCCATTCTGGACCTTGTTTGGGGGCCAATACAAATTGTTAAATATATATGAATGTATAATCTAGAATTGGGTGGCATTTATGTACACACCCTACACCAATATGGTACCCAAAAGTATTGACACATATTTTTAAAACGAGCAAACATTCATGACCATCACACACACTTTGCCAACAATTATAACATTTTGTGAGAGAAGGAGAACTTGACTAAGAATAAAACTACTTTGCATCAAAACTGTTCGTTCTGCTGAAACCTATTCTCTGGAATTCATTGATGGTAATATTAATTCGTAAATGCTGTGGTACACTTCCGAAATCAAACAAAAGTGACTATAAATTTTGAAATATGAGTTTAATTCCCCCTCTTTTTGATATTTGCTGTGTGTGCTTGTCATGATTCGTTATGGGTATTTTATAGTTTATGATCTGGGTATGTACCTTTTTGAATTTTTTTTTATTTTTAGGGGATTCCGTGTCTGGCCTTTTGTTCTCTCCACCGTTTGTATTTGTTCCTTTTAACTCTGTAATATATTTGTGCATTTAATAAAGATTATGATTAATGATGAAAAAAGGAGACCAATGAAAAAGCTAATGTTACAATAGGCGAAAAATCCCAGCCCCTCATAAATATACCAGATACGATTGTTGGAACGTGAAGAACTATTTACGACATTAAGGATCTATCACTGAGTCGTCTTCAAATAAACAATTCTTGGAAGAGAAAGTCCATCAACAAAAACCATGGATATCTGCTGAGTTATTGAGCTATATACGCAAGAAGTAACTTAAAGTCCAGCAGTTAGAGGATACCTCTCTGAAACCTACGTATAACTACCTTAAAGGGGGATGGCCCGATTTAAGGATATGACATTTTCATCTTGATAGATTGGCTTTCCACTCCCAAACCCCATCTGTAATTTTCACGCCGATATTTCAATCCGTTTTGATGCGAGAGCTAAACACGTGAATTTTGTAAGCCCCCCCATAGATTAACTGTGTAAAATAATATTTGTCGACCAATGGGGCACATTTTCGCTCATACTTCCAAACCAAGCTTCTTTGGCTCTAAGATTTCACGGGTAATGAGAAAAATGTAGCTTTCTTCTGATACCAAAATGTGACCACTTTTCCGGTACAATCTTGGGGCTTAGTCTCTATTCGCGATCGGCAAATGGCCTTTAATAGAAGACATTAGACGGAAGACAAAAGAGTGCGAAGACAAATGGTTTGCGGTGATCTATGCAAAGAGGTAGATTACGCACATGAAGTCCAAAAGACCACGGAATCTACTCTATCATTAAAATCTCTGAAGGCGCACAACACAGTGTCAGCATCAAAGAAAAAATGTCAAAGTTCTCACTGAAGCCTAGAAGTAAAGGGCAGGTGGAAGGAAAGTTTTGAAGAAACTATTCAACAAAGACCAAGCCCTGGTGATACTTCCATCTTTCAAACCTATTCCCCTGCAGATAAGAATATAAACCTAACATCCACACCAATGAAGTTCGATCCGATTAGCCATTAAACAATTGAAGACAGGCAAAGCATCGAGATTTGATGGTATCCTCTGCTGAGGAACTGAATCTACAGATGATGTGGCGTCAGAGTCATCCATAAACTAATGTTAAGCAAATCTGGGACGTGCAGTAATTGTACCATCTACAATAAAATGGACAAGATGGATTGTTCTAACTTCAGGGGTAATCAGCCACCTCAGTCCTCAGCCTTGCAGGAAAAGTCTTTTGCTCATCTTCATGCAGACACACACTGAACATATCTTGTCTGGCATCACAGGCAGGATTCATGGCCTGAGGCAGCACCGTAAGATTATCTCTGCACACTAAGACAGCTGGCAGAAAATACAACGAAAAACGAAAACACAGTGTAGCCAAGACGGCATTATGGCAAGCAGCACCATCTTTGCTACCCATGAAAAGTTATTGGATTACTGAAGGTACTCTATGGTACACCACAAGCGCGTCCATTGAATGGGGAAGCTCAACTTTTGGTTCCTCCCCCGGAGCAAGAGACTGGACACTGAAAAAGTCAGCTGCGGGCAAAGGACTGAGAGTATCTGAATGGTCCCTGCTTTAGTCCTTATACTGGTTGTCACCAGAAGGGACAGACTGAGAAACCAGCAATTTGAGATATCTTCACACCACCGACATACCAAACACATGTTCTGACCCAAAAGCTACAAAACTTTGGACATATGAAAGCATTACAATGAAGATATCTCCAAAAATACTGCTAGAGGAAATTTTGTTTGGAAAACATGAATGACATGGGTATCCCATCTGTGCAACACAGGCACGTGGCAATGCAGAGATCAGTGGAGACTCATTGCAGTTGTAATCATGGGAATGCCGTCTCCGAGACTACCTCGGGAGGAAGGCTTTAAGTAAGTCAAAAGTAAAGTCATATGGATTCCCAAAATCTCTGCTCGGGCTGGACAACTCAATTTTGTTTTTTTTAACTCACTTACGTGTGTGTCCCAAACAGAAGATGAATACTCTAGTAGGGGTCTAACCAGAATAACATACGCTTATGCTTGAATATCTTGGGGAATCAAGTGAGGTTTCTTTTGATGAAACGAAGTTGCCTGTTTGCTTTTGCTGTTATTTACTCACATGTGTAGTCCCCTTAACCCTACCACAGCTAAAGCTCACCAAAACTCCTCTTTTAATTGAAAAAAATGCACTAGTCCAGAAAGAGGCGATGACGTCATCAACAAGACTCATAGGGGCACGAAATCGCTGGCCGGGCCACGACACCGCCGTCGCCGTGGCTATCCCGGGTCCATGGGGCTTGGGTGCCCAAAGGGCCCTGGGTCCGAATCCCACCCGAATTTACGCCTTTTCTTGTTCCCCTCTTCCCTTCA
>JAMKCH010050219.1:0-81347 GCA_023653785.1 Ophioderma brevispina
AAATAATTCACAAAACCAGTGGTTTCAAACGCTAGACATACGCTGTGGATGTCCTTAGAGTACTTACACATGTGGGCCTGATGGCTGCAATTTGGAAATACAGCAAATACTGTAATTTTATGTCCAATTTACGCAGGCGTATAAAACGACTACAAACTGGAGCTTTTATTCTATTTTTTCGATAATCAACATTATCGTGCATTATTATGAATGTTCAATTATACGATTAATACTAAAGTTTTACAGGAAAAAAAATACATAAATTTTAATAGAGAATTCTGGGCATCAAACGTCTTCCAACAAACGCGTAAAATCTATCTTTTACAGGTTCCCAGTCACCGAGGGCACATGGGTCCAGTGGATAGGACGTGCCGCCTCATGATCCAAAGGTTGTGGGGTCGAGTCCCGCTGTGGCCATGTCCTACCAAACAAACTTAAAGTCTCTTTTCCCCATTGAACTAGTGTAACTGCACACACAGAAAGGTCATCCCAACCACTACCTCCCGTAACCATCGTCACACACAGTCCCACGCTCAGTCTGTGAGTGAAAACCCCAGTCAGGGTAGGCCATTTGAAAATTGCCACTGACTAACAGGAATTTTTAATCATTGAAGAAAAGGAAATTAGAATCATTGGCAAATAATGACTGTTTTTAACCAATATAACATTTTATGAATATTTTATTGTTAAATACTTGCCATACGGCTTTATTTTCTGCGAAAGCTGGACTGGCAAAACATTGCGGGAATACAGTTTAGTGAGAAACACCATCCTCCTTCCTTGCAAATTGGGGTATAACACCCGATATATCATGGGACTGTAAATGAAAATTGTATGAGAAGAAAGGTCAGAACCTCTAATTCCAGATAATCTAATTCTTATTCATGAAGATTTTGGGGAAAGAGTTGCCATCAGCTGTTAAAAGCAAGCTGGTCAGGATGACCCCAGAGCCATCACGGAACTGAGTCTATGCTGGCGTGTGCATAGGCAGGTGTGTGGAGGTGAAACCCGTTTAGTACCCCCATTGGGAGTAAGTCGCAGCATTGAACTTGGGTAAATATGTCGTGGGGACTAGTACGCAACAGAGTTCACTAGGAGACTCTGTGTGTGGAATAAGTTTGATATTTGTTGTGTCACTTGGGAAGGCACTTTAATACCTCCCTTGTCTCGTCGACCCAGGCGATATTCGGGTAGCTGGTATGGGGGATAGTTAAATTTCTGTGCTGATTTAGGCATGTGCGCTTGGGCGGCTGCCGTCATTAAGTGAAGCGAAATGATTGTGCGATTTTCCTTCCTGAAGGCACGTAATAATAAATGGCAACAGCGCTTTGGTATCCTGGAAAAGCGCTTATATAATGGTCGGTAGTCATTATTATTATTAAATTAACTGTATATTTATAGCTGATGTATTGTTATTTTACATTGAGTATTAAATATTTTGATAAATCACTTCTAATTACAAAATAAAACATTGTCGAACCTTCAATCTTCCCTCATTTCTATCTTCACTTGCACATTATTTTGCCTGTAAAGACAATGACACCTTAGCAAAATCGGACAAAAGCATAGTCATTTCTAGGCGGCCCTCGGCAGGCACAAATGTTCAACATGTTTCAATACCCACCGTCCTGAGGCGATCGATCGACTCTTTTTGAGTACGGGGGGCCAAACAGCTTCCAATGTGCATGTTGTCTCCTTGACATAGAAACAGAAGACGTTTTTTTAGTTTTTTGCAAACAGACCAATCACTTTGTAATTAAATTTGACGGAAAACAAAGGCTACTTGAATGGAAGCGTGCTCAAAAGGAAGAACGTTCATGTCCACAATTCCATATAAAATCATTTTCCTAAAATGTTTCAATTTAGATATGCAAGTTCATAATTCCTCGAAAACTTCAATCGCCGATATCTCGAATTGTGACTTTTGGTCGATTTGGCCTGTTGGCAGATTCGTGACTGATACCTATACAAGACTATGCTATACTCTACTCTACTCTACTCTAAATATACTACTATACTATACGGCACTTATATGCCACGAACAATTTGATATAATATCCAAATCGCGATGCTTCTATAACCCAAATAATCTTTTAATGTGCAAAGTGGTATATACTTCACAAATTTCTAACATTACTTCAAAGACCAAGCTTTAATAAATGTCAGATTTGTAAAAAGGACAAGTAAGATAATGTCGCACTACTATTCCGAAAAAAAATAAAATGTCATAGGGTGGTGGGAGAAATAAATTCCGCGGTCAGCCCCGGGGAAGCGACAGCAGCGACGTAGACACCAAGTCCGAGAAACATAAAAGCAACACCCAAAAGCCTGAGATTTTGATTGCTGCTGGTGAATTGACCGACATACCCTTAAAATTACTATATAGAAAGAACGGAAAATATAAACGGGCATGACAAACGGGTGACCAGATATTGTGCAGGCCATTACCAAAATAGTGGAAAGGTAATTTCCGATGGAATTAAACTCGTTTTTATTTCATATATTGTGGCAGAAAACCTTTATAACTAAGAGCAGAGCTTCAGAGGTCCTTTTTCGCGTGTACCCCTTCATGACAACAATTTGTTTTTGCAAGCCTTTTGGGAAATGGCTATTTTTAGGAAAATGAATCAATTTTGAGACTGGTCGGCAATTGAATTTTCTCAAACTAACATTTGACCTTGGATTTTGTTGAGTTTATACATTCAACATCATAAAATGTCACTTTTGTGCTGGTCAAATAAGGAGGACCGGCCGCGATATATCCATCTCTCTATCTATTATCCACATGCGAGGAGCGGTAGGATCATCTGCCTTTTGTAAGATCACTATGGTTTATATGCTGGAGGAAAACCCTCGATCCCTGGAGCGAGGAGGATCACTCCATGGACCTAAACATTATAACCGAGACCCGCATATTTTCCCGAAACGCGTAAACCAAAATCGAGTGCCCAAACGTATTATAATGAGCATACGCACTTCATTATCATAGTTTTGAGCACCACCATATTTGTTTACTTATCGTTGTATTTGCAAGTCCTTACATATTTATGAGACACGCGAGTTATTTGACGTTCCGTCACAATTAGCGAGTGAAAACAACAACTCACTGATGCCACATGCTATCACGCGGACGCAAATATTTCTTTTCCTACGCGAAATTAACCGGTCTCGGGAGACTTTGTGCTTAGGAAATTCATAAATCTTTTTATAGGCATAGTTTCTTCATCGCTTGGTTTTCCATAATTATTGCAGAAAAACGGCTATCAGACAATGGACACTGGGAAATGCACACTGATAACATCACGCGTTTGAGCACAGATTTGTAGTGCGTGTGCTTGTGCAGGAACAGCGACTACTCGCGGCCGTTGCGCAACAAAAAGGATGGCGCGCGAGGTGTCGAGAAATCGTTACTTGCTTGCCTATTAATACACGAACTTTTCCCCTCTTGGGGTTTATATTTATAGGCTCTATGGATCACTCTGCCTCGTCTTCAGGTATATGATAACACGGAATAAACCTCAAGATTCTCATTGGCTTATTCCTTAATGGATTAAAACAAGCCTCCCCATGCGTCCCATACCCCCATGAGTATTTTGCGGTTTAGCTTTAACTGATTTTTTAATAATCAATATGTCACAACGGAGACAGAACAGATACCGGGATCTCTAAACTAGTAGTCGCAAAAAATTGAGCTTTGACCTGGAACAAATTGCGATCAAAGGGTTTTTTTGCACAATGCATTTGCTTAAGGCACCTAAAATGATATACTAAACGTCCGAGGAAATCCGAGTTGCAAAAATATGCCTAATTTGCATACATTCAATGGCCGCCATTTTTGATGTATTTATGTTGAATAGCGTTAGTTTCCGAGACGCTAGCAGAATATCCATTTCTATACCCATTTTTTCAGTCTGTGACACAATTATGACGGGGGTACTATTACATAGGACATTTGGTTCTAGGCTTAATTTGCATAAATCAAAAATGGCTTCCATTTTTAGGGCTATTTTGTACATGAGATACAAAGAAAGGCTAATATTGTGTCTATACACCATATCTCAGGGCTCCAACCTTAAAAAGGGCTCTAAAATTGAAAATAGGTTACCTCGAGAGACTTTTTTACAACAAACTATATCGTATTTTTGAAATCCCAGGATTACTAATCCAATGTCTAAATTCGCAGTGATTGCAAAAAATAAGATAGTACGATAGATGACGTCATTTAACTTTTATGTGAAAAAAATTAAATTTTATAATTTTTTATTTTGCATTAAATGTTGTGACTTTTATATATCAGGCTTTATATTTACTTTATTTGAAAGCTCATAAGATTTGCATTTGGTTATAGACTTTAATTTTATTTCTCCATTGCGCATGTACAAATAAAATTCAACGCGAAATTTCTTAAAACGCAATTTCCCTGTCTTGTCCGGTGTCTAAAATACTGATTATTTTCTCTGGTAAGCACTATTTTTCTAATGTATATACATGTGTTCATTCATATTCATATACCTATGGATGTTCTTCTTAAGAAAGAAATTACTTTTTTTACAATATATACAGTTATGCTGCCTATTGACCACAATTTATGACGTCATCAAAATTTGGTTCAACGTGTACAAAAATTCATGGATTTTTAGAGTTTTGTGAGTTATTACATTCAAATCAAATAAAATGTCACTTCTGTTGCCTGAGACTCCAAAACAGAGACAGGCACAGCGATATCCATCTCTACATAAGTCTATTATTCCACATGCGAGTGTGCAGCGAGGAGTGATCATCTGCCTTTTGCTAAGATCAATATGCGTGGCTAGCTATTGATAGAAACCTCGATCTGCGGAGGCGAGAGCGAAGGATACCCATCGACCTAAAATATAACCGAGACCCGCATATTATCCCGAAATACGGCCCGTAACCAAAATCGAGATGCCCAAAAGTATTATAATGGAGCATACGCATCTCATTATCATAGTTTTGAGCATTACGCCATATTTGTTACGTATCGGGTCATTTGAAGAAGATCCTTATGCCATATTTATGAGACCACGCGAGTATTTACGTTCGTCACAATTAGCGAGTGAAAACAACACATCAACAAATGCATGCCACATGCTTATCACTCGACTCAATATTTCTTTTCAAGCAATTAACCGGAGCTGCATCGGGCGAGACTTTTGTGCATTAGGAATCAGAAACTCTTTTTAGAGGCATAGTTTCTTCCAGCGATTGGTTTTCGCCATAATTATTGCAGAAAAATACCGGAGGCATCAGACAATGCGAACACTGCGGGAATGACAACACTGATCAACATAACGCGTGACGCACAGATTGTAGGTGCGTGGTGCTTGTGCGGTTAACAAAGCGCCCAACTACTCGCGGCGGTGCGACCAACAAGAATGATGTGCGCGGAGTCGGTAGGAGAGAATCGGTACGTTGCTGAGCCTATTCAATACACGAAGTTTCCCTCTGACAGTTTATATTATAGTATTGGATCGACTCATGGACCCGCCTCCAGAGTATATGATAACACGGAATAAACCTCAATATCTCATGCGCCTTTATTCCGTAAATGAGTAAAAAACAGGCCTCCCCATGCAGTCCCATACCCCCAGAGTATTTTTCTCTATATCTTTTAGAATGCTTTTTTATAATCAAAGATGTCAAAACCGGAAGATCAGAAGATACCGCCACGGATCGCCTAAACTGGAGTAGTCCAAGAAAATTGAGGTTTTGACCTGGAACAAATGGCTATCAAAGGTTTTTTGCACAATGCATTTGCTTAAGGTACCTAAAATGATATAATAAATGAGTCCGAGGAATCCGAGAGATTTGCAGAATAATGCCCTAATGTCGCATACAATTTCAAAATGGCCGCCATTTTGATGAATTTAGGTTAATATCTATCAGAGTTCCGAGACTCGCATGCAGAATAATCCAGTACTTATACCCATGTTTTCAAGTTCTGTGAACTACAATTATGACACTATATATAACAGTTTAGGACATTTCGGTTCTGGCTTAATGGCATAAATCAAAAATAGGCGCCATTTTTATGCGCCCTATTTTGTCTGAGATACAAGAAGTCTAATATTGGTCTATACCATATAACTCAGCCGCGCTCAACATTCAAAAAAGAGGCCTCTAAATTGAAAATTAGCGTACCTCGAGAGACTTTTTTACAACAAATATATCGCATTAGTTTGAAATCCCAAGCGATACGAATACAGCTGTAAGGTCGGTAAATGTCGCCAGGGATTGCAAAAAAATAGCATATTACGCAATAAAGATGACCGTCATAATTTAGTTGAAAAAAACTTCACATTTTATAATTTAGTTTCTGGCATATTTGAATATACTATATATCAGGCTTTATATTTAACTTATTTGAAGAGCTCTATGATATTTGCATTTTGGTTAGTTACGAGGACTTTTAATTTTATTTTAGATCCATTGAAGACATGCCTACAAATAAAAATATTCAATCTGCCGAATTTCTCAAAACGCAATTCCTGCTTTTTCCGCCGTTTGTCTAAAATACTGACTATTTTCTCTGGTACAGCCACATGTTTTTCTACTTTATATACATGTCTATCATTTATTCATATCCTATGGATGTCTTAGAAAGAAAATATACTATTATTTTTCAAAATATATACAGCTTATGCTGCCCCTATAGTGACCACAATTTTATTGACGCTCATCAAAATTTGGCCGTTCAACTGTATCTTGTACAAAATATGGATTTTGTTTTTATTGCTTAATATGATACCTAGGTAGCAATATCTTTAAATTCAGATTTTTAAAAATGTTTCAATGATATTATTTGCCATTAATGAACGAAAGAAAAGAACATATAAATCCTACATATGTTGTCATATAAAGATGAAATTTAAAATCCATTTCTATAGAATGTATATATTGAACACTTTTGAGCTCCATGAACCTTCTTAAGCTTGAGTATTACCTAAGCGACGTTTTTAATGTGTAATATTTAAAAGTTAGCGGCATGGTTTAAGGGGATGGTATACTTTTAAGGGAAACTAAATGCCAAGACATATCAAGTCAAATAGTTATACTATGACGCCCTCTGTTGTTTCTACATAGGCAAAGTACTACGCGCCGCCTGTCCTAAGACACAGTTGGGCATTTCTGTCATTTAACTTTCAGTGTACAAAATCATAAAACAGTGCATCTAAGACACTGTTACAATGCTTTTAAGTCTGAAGTTACTGGGTTTAGTGATGACCACAAGTGTGAATGAAAACATTATAGGGACAGGAGATTTTCTTTTTTCGAGGATACGACTTTTCTCAATTGAATTTATCGGTTCGTAGAGACACCTATCGAGCACGTTTCAAGGTTTTACGCCGACAACAAGTTCAAAAACGAAATCCAAAAAACTATGTACTTAGAACTGCATGCTATCGTAATCTTTCCATAGCAAAAGTATGCTTTGATTTTTTTTCTTTTGTCGTGACCGACAGAAAATTCAAAATCATCATTTGAATGATCATTATTAGTATAACTGACGCGTATTCAGCTTATTCATTTCAGGTGTGCATCTAATACACGGTATAAGCAGTCTCCCAATATCGTAAAGAAAAAAGGTTTGAAAAAATGGGGGACTTTATTCTGGAAATGTCCGCGTAATCTCGTTGGTGCATAAGGTCTTCTGCACTCCCACACAACCACATAACAGGAATAAATTAAAATCGCGTCTATACAGATTCAAATAGACGGTAACCAAAAAAAATGAGCAATCACTTCTCATGCAACGAAGATCCTTTTTGTAAAAATTTACTGCATACATAGCTAGGACACAATACAATTACATATAAATGAATAACCCCAAATCAACCACACGTTTACGATTTAAGGCGCCCAAAACGAATCTAGAATAGCTCGCCACAAAAATGCTTTTTCAATTCAATAATAACAACTATAATTTTCGCCAGCAAGTAAATCAATATTCACATCCTAACAATAACTGATTATAAAAACGCAGTATTTCTTACCGTGTTGCAATTGAATGGAACAAATTAGATTATGAAAATTACAGAACGAGATCATCTTCTAACTAACATTTTTAGATCTAAACTAAAAATATTGCAACCTAATGGCCTCTGATAAGCTCACTTTTCACAATTTACCAATACGGCTTTTACATATGTACTGTATTACCACAATCTACACACATCGCAAGTTACATGTACCTTAGTTTTACCCATGTATGTTTATTATTTGTATATAGTTTGTCCGCACTACCCCCCCCCCCCCCCCCCCCCCCCCCCCCCCGGCCCCCCTACAGTAAAAACATAACTCTGTGATTGTGTTCGTGCAATAA
This sequence comes from Ophioderma brevispina, assembly GCA_023653785.1. Lineage (NCBI taxonomy): Eukaryota > Metazoa > Echinodermata > Ophiuroidea > Amphilepidida > Ophiodermatidae > Ophioderma > Ophioderma brevispina. Next base: position 8,345 of record JAMKCH010050219.1, read on the forward strand.
TGAAGACTTGTTGCTAATGCTTGATTTTTATGCTAATGAGTAAATAAAAACACTCTGGCGATTGCGAATTCTTTTCCCAACCAAAATATGCGCAACCAAAAATATGTTTTCAAGTCAAATGTCCGCCAATATTTAGGGCGAATGTCAAAAATATTAGGGGAAATTCAAATGTCAATGCCAGCCTAATCTTCACACAATAGGAATACAACCCGACAAATGTAAACCTGGCCACACCGATATCACAAATAGATAATTCAAAGTCAAAAGGAAAACAAAAAGCCACATTTAACAAAAATTTAAACAACTCATGCCGTAACCGCCAGATTTCAGAAGCTGATAAGCAGTGATTTATGATGCCTATTAATGCTTTGAGGACTATGTTAAAGTTTGCAAATTAGGTTTGCATCAAGAGGAAACACGGCCTATGCACATCGTTAAAATTGAGGCGAGATGATTTCATTTTGTGAACTGGCGAGGAAGACATAGGGCAGTGTAGATGCTTGAAGAACATCTGAGTTCACGAAACATTGGCAAATTCATAACGCGTGTATTCCTTGAATTTCACAAAACACAGTGACAAATGTGTTGACTGCGACAGCTGAATGAAGAAGTTGGAAGATAATCATAATCAATTAGATTTATAGAACGCCTTATACAATGCAGGAAAACGCTATATAAAGAAAAGAAAGAAAAAAAAATTAGGGAAAGAGGTGGGATTTCAGTTGGCGTCTGAAGTGGTTATGTTGTCTTGGTACGGAGCCTCAAAAGTAAGGCATCCCAAGGAGGGGAAACAGCGATGGAAAATGGACCGATCGCCTGCCATCTCTTCTGGAACTAGGAACATCCAAAACTGACAGCGTATGGAGCGAAGAGATAATGAGTTTGGCGAACCTGAAAATAAAATGTATATTAGGCCGGGATGATTGATAAAAATCTTTATGGGTAAAAGAAGAGATTTAAAGTGGGATGCTTTGGGCAATGGGCAACCCAAGAAGAGGCTGTAGGAGAGGTGAGGCATGAGTGCGCCTGGGCTGTCTAATAATAAGCCGAACAGATTTGCGGCAGAGCGAAAAATTCACGTACGAAAGCATCGGCTCCAGTATGCACCCTGGTTGATGAAGAGAAGTAAAACATTAAACTCATCTACATAGATTAAGCAGAGGAAAAAATGCAGTTAGCATGGACGGCGGGTTGAATGTGAACTTCCTAAGGTTATTCCGATTGTCACTGGACAGGAATACACGTCCTTGATCTTCGACACGCACGAGGTCGTGGCAGAGCGAGGCAGGCCAACTTTCCAGATAAGGTAGTGTAGATACCTTCCTCCGTAATCACCGTTCTTAAAACATTGTTCAGAACCGTTTCTCTCTTCAAACCTTCAAGGAAAGGGAGTTGACAAATGTTCGAGTTGAATTTCAGCTACAGCTACATGAAAAGCGCATGGCAACGTTGGCGAAGATGTGCAGAGCATAGTGTCATCGTGATCACTCGCTAAATGAAGTCTCAACTGCTTCGGGAGGATGCCCTTCCACATCTGTTGCCCATAAAAAAAAATTTGAAACACATGTCATGTAAAAATTCATATGAAAATAATTGTGGATAAATTGGTCATTATAATGACTTTAATTTCGTTACACATTACATCATTTGAGGGAGGAATTGGCTTTTGGCGGTATGATGATCCCACCGTTCGATATGCTGATGACAATTACGCGGTGTATGCAAGCAGGGAGAAGCTGATGGATCTACTGCAAGCTGTCCAAAATAAAGTGTAAAGAAAGGCTGATGTTGAACACAAAGAATACCAAAATAATGGTTCTGATTGCAACACGAATGACGCTTGCCTTTTCTAAAGATGGTCAGTGATTGAAGAATTTGGGTACATTTGTGTCGCTCATTACAACAATGGGCGACATACCGCAAAAATCAGAGAGATGAGCTATTGCCAAGGAAACACCACCCAAAAAACATGATATAAAACATCTGAAAGAGTAGAAGAGTTCAACTGCGCCTGCTAAGGGCAACTGTCCTCAGTGTTGCCATATATGGAATGAATCTTAATACTAAAAAGTGATAACAAACGCATCGATTCGTTTGAATGTGGTGTTATAGAGGCTCTGAGGATCTATCTTGGAGGACAAAAGGAAACAATGAATGGGGTGTTGGGAAGATAGTCATGCCTGATTATTAAGAAAACCTATAAGAGAGAGGGAAGCTGAAATATTTGGTCACATTATCATGATTATGAGAAGACGAGAACAGCATTGAGAAGGAAAGGCAAAATAATCAGGTGCCGTGAAAAGGGCGCGGGGGAAGAGGTCGCCCGGCAACAGCTTTGACAGATGGAATATAGGAGTGGACTGAAAGGAGTATGGCAAAAGCTACAAGTTTATAGCTAGGGCCGAGGGGAAAATGGCGAGAGAGACAGAGATAAAAAAACGTCATTGCATCTATAATTTGATGTCTGAAGATAAATGGGCGATTCCGTGGTAATAATTGATTTAAAAAATTATGATGTGTTGAAACGTAGATTTGTGGTTGGAAGTCGCACCTCAGGTCGTGGCCCTTTTGAAACATCCACACATTTGAAAATCACTATGTAACATTGCTTTCCCTAGTGAATGTTTGTATGTGGATATTTGACATAGCCAGTGCGACATTCAATTTCCCTATTTGAGATTTTGATTTACCTAGTGGAATTTCGACATTAATATATTTTTATGCCATATTTCTTGACATTCGGTTTCGCTATGTTGATTATTACTGTACAATTGGGGTATTAATATCCAGGAGGTGCCAGGCAAGATTGAAACATCTTGTACTGGATTGGATGTATCCCTTTTTGATATTACAATCAGAAAATATGGACAAACGCGTGACGCAATGGGGGTATAATCAGAAGAAAAAATCAGCCAGAAAGACAATTCTTCTTTACTTCGTATGGGTGTGGGTTGTTATGTGTTTGTTATGGGTTTCCTGGCATCTGATGATTTGACGAGCTCATTTGCACCTAGCAGAGGAGCATTTCATCCAGCATGTCTTGCATAGTGCTAACTAAATTGCAATTTTTAGCAACCAGATGGTATTGGAAAACTTATACGAGAATGATGCTTATTGAACCCAACCCTGCAATTGCAAGAAACGGAAGTCTTGTGGGTGAAAGCAAAACGTCAAATGCCTGAAAAATTGCAAATGTCAAAAAGAAACAGTGTCAAGGTGTACCATTGGCCGCCCTTGTGGACTTACCACAGCAAGACACAGATGACGATGAAGAGTATTCGTAGTGTACACGAAGTCAGGCATGTCACCTACATTAGCAGCAACAGAGGAAGGGGAAGGGCACAGAGGAACATTTTCTGACATGTGTGGAAAACACACATGTGCTGGTTATAATAAAACCATGTAGGTATGAAGACCCTAGACGATTACACACGGAAAGCTCGTTCCCTTATGCCAATGAGGTTGATGAAGATTCTTGTGCTTCTTTCCATAACCATGGTTTGTTCAAATGATACCAACACTCTAGGAGGAAAACATCCTAAGTTGGTTAGTCATATCACAAAATAATAATAAGAAGGAAAGATCAGATGTTAACATAAGATCAAGATAACAAAAATGGACCAATACTATAACCTCAGTATTTAGCGTAAGGTTTACCTTTCAATGTTGCCTTTAATAAAAAACGACAGAGGGCGTCCTTAATGTGAATGTGACATACAGGCGAGTGGTGGCCAAGCTTATTCATTAGCCAAACTGCGAAAGAGTCATTTGACGAGCCTGAACAGTGAAATCACTGTGCGCGTTTATAATAGATCAGTGAGTGGCGAGGGGAATCCCCGTATGGAGCCGCGACGATCTAAATTGCGTGCTTTGTCGGCGGTGCATAATTGTCCTGCAAAACTATCATCAAATCGTTTTTAAAGACGGGACATGAGAGGATTGCTAAATGCAGGTCAGCGAATCATTCCACGGTGGTGCGGTGCATAGGCTACTGGGTACGGGCCCAGGGACCTGGTCCGCAGCTATAATAGCGGTGGACCCTGCTGATTTGTTTGAAATGAGATGAGGTCAAAAACAGTCTCTTCAAAATGGATCCCGTTGTACCGTATTTCATTACAAAAAATATACTTACACTGGGAGTTGATTCTTCAACCCAACGGATTTTGAGTTTGTTGATGAAAAGATTGATATTAAACATATTTTCGTCTTTAGAATATTTGTCAAGTTGCTTGGATTACGTGCTACTAACCCTATGGGAACGGCAAAAAGGACGCTATCTTGGCCGGCCCCCCCTGGTGACATAGATCTCTTCACTTTTCCTTGAGTAGGGCATCAAGTTGTCAATGTATGTGTACAACTTAATTGTTGTAAAGCATTCCAGAAATTTAGTGGAATTATTCAAGTATGAAGGAGCTATAAGTGTTTTAAAAAAGCACAAATTCGAGAAAATGGGTTTTTAAGTTATATTTATACAGCATCAATGAAATTTTGTATTTTCTATCGATCAGCTATAGTAAATAATATCACTGCAAACCTCTAGAGTGCCCTTTACCTTTAACTTAAAGATATTGATGCAAGATATCATGATTACCCGGCATCAAATAAAAAATTCTGTATTTTTTGCAGATTGAGTCAAAATTTGATGACGTCCTCAAATTTTGGCCCCACAATAGACGACAAAGATGAAGATATTTTGAAATCAAACTAAATTCTTTTTCTTAGAACTCCACAAAGTATATGAAAACAGTTCAAATGTGCCTCTCTAAATTATCAAGCATGTGTGCTTACCAGAGAAAATAGACACTATTTTAGAACCCAAATAAACAGAGGAGAAGAGAAATTGCGTTTCGAGAAATCGCAATAGAAAATTCTGATTTTTACATACTTCAATAAGGAAATTAAAATAAAGGTTCTATTAATCAAATTTTAAACAGAATATAGCTTTCAAATTAATTGAAATGGAAAGCTTTAATTTCAATTTATTAAAATATGCGCGAAAACAGAAAGTCACAAATTTCAGTTTTTTTCACCAAAATTTGCACTTGATTGTCACTTGTGTTACGTAATATCGATTTTTTGCAATACCGGCAAATTTCGACCTCTAGATTCGTAGTAATCCGAGGTTTTAACTATCAGTAATGTTACTTATACAAAAAAAAGTTCTTGCGAGGTAACCTCCTCGCCTTTCTGTGGTGTCTGGAGCCATGACTAGAAATTAAGGTACTCAATAAGGGCGACCTTAGACTAAAACTAATTTCTAAAGACCATCAAAGAAAATAAAACATAACACACTGAACATAAAGGTGTGATTGGTTCATTTTCATACCATTTGCTTTGTGGGTGTGATTTTAAAATAAATATGCGGGGGATGGACCGATATTTAGTATATAAAGTGTTATCTGATAGAATGGCCTCCCCCAAAACCCAATCCGTAAAGTTTTGACACCGCTATTTAAACCCATTTGATGGGAAGGGTAAAATGTTATTTTTTAATCCAAGTTTAGGGTACTGTGTAAAATCAAATTCGGGTCGATCAAAATGGGGCATATTTTCGCTCACAACAGCCAACCAAACATCCTTAGCCCTTAATTTACAGGGTAAATGAGCAAAATTAGTTAGCTTTCTTCAGATACCAAATTTGACCACCTTTCTGTATAAAAACCTGGGGATTGGTGATAAGGCTAGTAGCAATCGGACCATGGGCCCTTTAATATTAATCTACATAGCAAACATTATGATCGGTATTTCTTAACCCAATCGGGCTATTTTTGTACCCCGTTTAACCAGCGGAGGGTTGATGTACCCAATAAATTTTCCACAGGAGGACCCTCCCCCTTTGAAAATGAGTTTGTGATTATAGGTTCTTCTCTATCCAGTGATACCAAAATTAAGTACCAAATTCCCAGCACCTTGCTTCTATTACATCATAATGCACGGCGGCCCCATGCAAAAATTTGGTGCAACAGTTTGTGTGTACAAAAGTTTTTAGGGAAATTTTATTTTTTTTGGCTCAAATAAGAAAGAAAAAACAAAATTTAACTTGATTTTCAAATGATTTTTTTTGCTCAATTACATGGAAAACGTTGTTTTAGTAGCAAAATGGGGTACCAATAGTACAGTATAGGAGGCTTCACGAATCCCCTGCAACTTTTGAGGCTACCCTTCCCCCGGGTTGTAAGGTGGTTGTTGGTTGATGTCCAAATTTGTTTCACTAAAATGTTGCACAAAGGATGAGAAAATGGTTACCTAAAAGCATAAGGGTGGAAGAGTTATAGTTTGGTTCAGGATAAAGTAACATAAGGGAAAAACATGTGAGTGTAGAGGTAGACCTCAGAGGCATCTTAAGGGTTGTATAAACAACATCTGGTGGGATAGGCACATATTGCATCCTCTTCCATAAAGATATTCACTTTAACAAACTACCTGGCCGATATCTGTTTACAGAGAAACAATGAAAACAGTTTTTGAAAAGGTCAACAATGAAAAAAATCCACTTCTATATCATTTCGCGAAAATTCTTGACAAAATTTGCACCAAAATATAGAACCACATAATATTTTCACTAATTTGGGCATTTGGACTAAATATAAGTTGTCCTTTCCGTCAAAAAATGGCTTTTCTGAATTCAGTCTCATTATGCATAGTTACAGAGTTAATATTGACCAAAGTGATAAAGTAAATCTTCTTGAAACACTATGTGTTTTTTAACCTCATAATATAAAATTAGTCCACCATCAATCCCTGGTATCATCTTAAAGACGAACGTCATGCTTTCTTCAAACCTTTATGAAAAAAAAAATGGGACAAGAGTAGAAGTCGACACTCTCGAAGGGCAAAATTTTGGAGCAGCAGGAAATTATTAACAGCATGAAAAAACTTTCACATTCCGAGCTGCTCAGAAAAGATTTCAATAATAGGTTACTTTTGGCAAAATGAAGCCATGAGCTTACCAAATTAAAGCCTGTAAAATGATTTTTACTCTTTTGATGTGTCTTTTATGTGTAGACATCGTAAGATTTTATCTGTTTGTAAGTATTTATAAATATATCAAAGAAGTTTTAATCCACAAATATTTAATACTATAGATAGTCTTCATCAGTTGGAATCTCGTGGCAACTTAATAATGATTGTGTTCGTGAAACAAAGTACGGACACCAGGAAGGAATTTCAACGCCATATCACATTTCAAGAATTTCCACAAAACCCGGCAAGCCATTGTGGAGATTTATATAAATAAGGGCTTAAATTATTAAACCACTCATCTCATATACGAATTAACATTTCTTATTGGTTCGTTAGACCCCCCCAAAAACGGGTAGTAGAGGGAAACCAACATTACATTCAACAACAAATATCAACAAGATGGCAGCATTTTGGATTATTAAATAAGGCCTTAAACCACTCATCTCATATTACTATAACATTCTTATGGAGTTCTTAGACCCAAAAACATGGGTAGAGACACCAATATTACATCTGTAACAATCCTAGATCTTGAGTTTTGGACAAAAGTCGCTGTTGAAATGGCGGCCATTGTGAAATTTATGCAAAATTAGGAACATATTTCTGCAATCCGGATTTTCTTCGGAATTGTAGTTAGTATGTCATTTTAGATATTCAAAGAATGCATGTGATGAAAAACCTGTGATAGCCAATCAGTTTTAGGTTACATAAAAATTTCATTATCTTTCTGGCCTCGACTGGCGTCAGTTAGCGCTCCAAGACCGAGGTTTTCCGACAGAGCTATCCACCTAGAGCTAGCATGGGGGGAAGTTAGGTGTAATCGGAAGTGATACGGAGTCTTACATCCCAAAGGACCCATTTCAAATCCAATAAATATCCCTTTTAACTAACTAATAAAAAAAATGATCAAATACTTGAATCATATTTTCATTTGCACACCACATACCTGACTCCGGGATATAAGCTCAAGCCTTCTTGGCCTTCTTCAATAGACATGGAGCATTTTTCTACCTGCAGCCAAAACTTATTCCCAACGAGTAATCAGCGGAAGGATTATGAATGAAGATCCGCAGAAACCAATTATGATGGACAAATTATAAACGTCTTCTGATATCACAGGACTCTAAGGGGGGGGGGTATGGGGTATGAAGCAGTGAACTTTGAAATGATTTTCATTTTTCCTAAATAGTGGTATATTACATGTTATATATCATATTGTAGCCCATGTACAACGTTTTAAAATCCCTTGACAATTTTTGGTTCTCGTTTGGATCTTTGCGTATTTTAACGAAACGCGTTATAGGCCTCGAAACATTTAGGCAAAATTGAGAGCGCTCTGATTGGGAAATTATGAATTATTTTTTTAAAGTTCCATTTTATTACACTGAATTATCATAATTATTAATGAAAGGGGGGGGGGGGGAAATCATCGAAATAGGTGCATTCCATTGTCCTGTTTTAATTTTTTAAAATAATTTCTTAATATCGCAGGCGTGGGAAACAATAAAATACATAAACAATCACTTACCCGGTGGACATTTAATTACTTTAAATTATGGAAAGGATATATGAGTATTATTCACTTCAACTAGCCAAAATAAAGTGTTTTAATAGTTCATAAATATATCTTTTAAAAATCTGAATATAACCCTTGAAATTTTTCACATGATAAAATATAGGAGATGATTCATTTTTGGCAATTTTGGCGTACACTACTTCACTGAATGCAGCTATATCTCGGGAACCGCAATGTCCAATTGCGATCGAAAAAAGCACTTGTAGATTCAATCTACCACATTTAGCCATTGCATATCTCATTTTCTGATTAGAACAATTTTTAATCATAATTCAGACCCCATGACCCCCCTTAATATCAAGTATCGATCACTATTCTGATTTTCGATAATATTGGACATGCTGTGGATGTATCTAAATCGGTTCCCGACGAAAGTTCACATTCAAAACATGCAATAAATGATGTATTACCTTCTATTAAAACGTCTAGCCCTTTCCCATATACCAATTTCGATTGTTCGTCTTTTGTTATATATGACCATATTTGTGCGGGTGTCTTCTAGCTAGCTAGATAACCTTTATTTGAGATAATGGTCATCTAGATAGCTAGATGACATCGCAAAAAAAAATGATGGTCATGTATAACAAAAGAAACATACTATAGGAATTGGGGTAGAAACACCGTTCTACCATTGTCTGGGGGAAGGGATTATTTAAAATATAATCGCATAGACACCTGCATGATCGCAAACAACTCCTGTAATTAGGGAGTTATTGCGAGGACAAACAACAAAAGTCTGTCAGGCTGAATGCACAGAGTACGGTTATCCATGGGTGTCGTAAGCAGATGTATTTAAAATATAAAATAAATAAGCATGGTGTCAGCTTTGTGCCGTATTAGGAAGGATTGTAATGGGTCATTACAGTAAAAAGTTAATTCCACATTTATAACACTGTTAATACTCTGGAATCAAAGTTAGAATTAATGTTAGGGAATACCGATTATCGTGGACTCTTATATACTATTTTGCAAAAGAACGGGTGGGGACGTATAATTTTTTATTTTTGTAAGAAAATTCCACAACGAGACGTCCTTCACAAATGGACCATTTTAAAATAGCAAGTCGACAAAAAAAGTATACTCTAATCATCCCGACATCGGCCGTTAATTCCAAAAAGACCATACCTATAGCAACGCAACATGAGAGAGTTGAGCTCCCTAAGACGCTCCAAACTCTGTCACAACGTAGATAGACATGTGATCGGGCACCGACCTTCGATAACTGAAAATAATGACCAGAGGGGTTCTTATGGCATACCGATTGCAGAAACACCAGGAGAATTTGCGAGACAAACTAAAAGTCTGTCAGGCAGAATGCCACAGCGTACGGTTATTCAGGGATGTCGTAAGCAGGATTTGTATTAAAATACATAAGCTATGGTGTCGCTTTGTGCCGTATAGGAATGATATGTCAATGGGTCATTAGAGTAAAAAGATAATTACACATTTTATACTGTTTAATCCTGGAATCAAAAGTTAGAATTAATGTTAGGGAATACAAATTATCGTGGACTCTTATATACATATTTGCACAAAAAAAGAAACGGATACGCATTATTTTTTTATTTTTTAAGAAAATTCACAACGGAACTGTCCAATGACAAATGACATTTTAAAAATAAGCAATTCGAAAAAAAAATCATTCCGAAATCGGCCGTTAATTCCAAATAGACCATGCCTATAGCAAAATTGACAGAGTGGGCTCCCTAAGACGCCTCCAACTCTGTAACAACTAGAGGGACATTTGTGATCGGCTCATAGACTTCGATAAATGAAAATAAAACCAGAAGTCTTATGGCATAACGATGCAGAACACCAGGAGATAGTGTGCTCAGTGGCGGTCGGAATGCTTCCCACACATTTCACCCAGGATGTGCAATGGGTGGCGTTGCAATTAACAAAAAACATGCACATAATTTCAGCCTAAAGGCCGGGAAAGCAATCCACATTAAACCAAAAATCTAAGCTTTTCACGAGTCACTCATTTAAGTGATATAAATTTGTTGTGTCAGTGATGGATATTGAATATAATCGTATCTGAACGAGGGTAAGGAAATTGGGGACTGTCAGTCAGATGCTTTGCACCTGGACCACATTCCCTTTATTGGTGAGTTATTGTGACACCAAAGACGACAGTTAAGCCGAAACAAAGATTTCCTCTAGGGGTTTTAGTGTGCAATAGGTGAGTATACAATCCATCCCAGCTTAATGCCCAAAGATCGAATAACTCTGGTAGATTATACCCCTTGGATTATCTATGGGTGATAAGACTCGTACACATGCGATAATTAGGAAGGAATCTGGTGCTTTTATTTAAAGAAAAAAAGTTAGCTTATGTCACTTTTTTACGTTAATAATTAGTAACGACGTATCCAAAATGGTGGAGAATAATTGGATGATAAAATTCATTAATCCTTTGCTCGACGTTTTGTAAGAAAAGGTCTCAAACAAACATTCGCGGAATATAATGGTGTCTAGAGATATGTTTCCGATTGCCTAGTTCTGACATGTCTCGCCGGCGGCTCGACATGGTCAGAAACTAGCAAACTCACACATCCCTAAACGACCATTATATTCGCGAATGGTCTGTTTGAGACCTTTACTAAACATAAGACCCAGTTAATCGATGGATTTTTACATAGTAATAAACGCAAAAGCCTGCTTCACTCGCCGCGCGCCGCGCATTCGGAAGTAGTGTTCGATTTTTATATACGTTCTAAATATAAATCATTTGAACTAACCTTTTATAAGATTACTGGCTTAATTTGACTCGCTTTTTTCGTCTATTTTGGTTTGTTTTTTTGGTTGATCTTACCATAGTTCGCAAACATTTTTGGTCAAATTTTTTAATCCACATAGTGCACGCATAGCTCAACATAATAACGATGACAGAGTTTTGTTATTTACTTTCCTACATGCCCATTCGTGTTTAACTAAAAATATTTTGTTTGTATTATTATGTAGACACATAATTAAAAAAATCAATTAATCGCATTCAGGAATATTCCCTTGACCGTATCCGTTCCTCTTCGGAGTCAAATGCCATGATTCTGATACCATGATTCTTGGCATAGACCAGTTGGGAGTCATGTTTCCACGTTTTGACATTCATGATTGCGTTCAGGTTCTAACCGTAGTAGTATCTAGAAGAAAGAAGCAGCGGTAATTCACGCTATTAGAATAAATTTGCAGAGTTGAAATTGAATGGGTTGAATACAGAGTTATACTAACCAGAATGTTGTTCAGTAATTTTACATGACATATTGCCTGATCAATGATGGAACCACCTGTGGTTCAGAAGTAGTAATTCATTTTATTGAATGCATGTACTGTATACTTCGCAGTATGAATTTCATTTAAGGTATATGTGGTTAAAAGACCAAAACAATGTTCGAAATTATACCGGCGACACAATAGTTTCAGGCAAGTCGGGCAATTGGGCGACATAGTTGACCGTGATTGAATTCAAGCAGCCTTTAAAGAGAAACTGGCACATTTTTGAAAAATAGTGCGCCCTCAAGATTTTTCAAAATCGATATTTTTTGAATGGTTGTAAAGCTTTTATATACAAAAGTCCCCTCACCCGAAATGATTAAGGACAAATCAGTTCCCTATGGTAAACAGAACGATTATAATTACGCGTCGCCGGCGCCGCTCTAAATTCAGCAGACGAAGCCCGAAAAGGGCTTTTAACACAAAACACGCACTCCGCGTTGCATGTTCTCACGCTTTGCACACTGTTTGAGGTCTATAACCTTTTGGGTTTTAATATCAGCGTGAGTACGAGTAAAAATATAACAATATACACATTGAGTGATTAAAGTTATTGGAAAAACTTAAAAAAAAGTTGGCCTACAAATTACCGGTGGTGTGTTATTTATCCTCATAATGTCCCTATCTTTGCTTTTGGGATACGTTATTTTTATGTGTAAAAGATTCTCTGTTCTTCCATGCCCAAGACTATCATTTGAGAGAAAATTGAAGAAATTCATCTTTTGTGAAAATGTGCCAGTGCCGCTTTAAGGATAGAAGTGTATGTGATGCTCCAATTTTCCGTAAAGGCTTGCTGAATTCACAGGGTAAATAGGGCACTAAATGGCCAACCTCTATTTTAGGTGTACAAAGCCATGACTGGATTCTGTTGAATTTGAGCGGATAGAGATGGAAACTTTGCTAACATTATTAACTGAAATGTAGCTGACCAAATACAAAAATACAGACGAAAACCCAAAACTTTTATGTTTTTAAACCAATCAGTTTCATGTCGGTAACTAATTTGAGTGCATAATTTCAATAATTAAATGTAACAGTTGGGCTATTTAGTGACCTAGTGACCTTCATGAATTCAGCAGCCTTGTATCATTTTGCTGAAACATATTGTATACGGTTGTTATCAAATTATTTTAATGTAATGAATTTAATTTTGTTTTAGTACCTTGCTTGACATAAATCTATACAAACCTTACTGGCGCAACCAAATCCACAGTTCAAACGAGACAACAAACGAAGCAACGCTCCATCGGGGTTGCATCTAACAACTTTAAATAAATAAATAAATAAATAAATAAATAAATAAATAATTTCAGTTACAAAAATAACTTACAATATACAATCCTACAATCTTATCCTTCACGTGTAGTCCAGTGGAAAAGCACATGACTCGTGATCATCAGACCGTGTCTTCGAGCCTCTCCGTAGCCAACGTGTTTGTGTCCCCGGGCAAGAAACTCAAGACTCAAGACTGTATGATAAATAACGTGAAGCGAGTAGGCCTACACGTCCATGTAAAAAAACACCTCAAGACTAGGTCTGTCGAAAGCATGATAGCGGTAAGTGCAGTCGAGCATGCCACATACCGGTATGTACCTTCAATAGACCGTATGCAATAGCCAGCCATGTTGGTTGACAAGATAGACGCATTCCAGTACTACAATACATTCACCTGTCAATGATCCCTGTGCAATCGCTAAACATGGATCGATTGACAGCTTAATGTATTGTAGTCCTGGAATGTATGCATCTTGTCCACCAACATGTCTGGTGGCTGACGTCATATTGAATACGGTCTATAGAAAGAGCTGAGATAGCGGAAAAAGCCGGGTCCATAGCGGGTCAGCAAAAACCGCTTTTTGCCATGTCGGCAATAGTCTCAATTGCCTCGTCGACCCAAGCGCAAATGGGGGGGGGGCTATTATGGGTGATATTACAAACTAAGTGCTAAGAGGGTTGTTCGCTTAGCCAGCTGCAACCTGGATGAAGCAAAATGGTTGTGACAATTTCCTGATGGCAGCGTAATAATAAAGAATGGTTGTATTATTGTTATAATTTTTAGCTATTCCTGCAAATTTAAAATATTTTGACTTGTTTGAGTGAATCACCAGTGGCTTTAAGTACTGTCGGAAAGCAACGCTTTGCTTCTATTACCAACGCGTTGCTTTTTTCACTTTTTAATTGGTTAGCTAAGCAACGCGTTGTTTTATGAAAACCAACGCGTTGTGACCAATACGTTATGACCCTTTGCCTTATGGTTTCGTTGATACTCAAGGAATATGGGAATAACAAGTTGTGAAGAGCTATATATTTTATATAAATATCCAATTTGTCAACACATGTTTTTTTTTCTAATGTGTGCTTGTTGATATGCATGTTTCCCTTTAAACTTTTAATACAAACCATAAAAGGGGGTTACACGTGGCAAAGCTGTCTTCCATTTCAAATATTTCTCACAGACATCTCCAAAATCGAAGAGCATGAAACCGTCGTCCTCGTCCTAATAAGTGAAAATAAAAATAACAATGAAAACAGCAATAACAACAACAACAACAATAATAATAACAATAACTACTACTACTAATAATAATAACCATCATCATAATAATCATCATAATCATATTAATATTCATAATCATAATAATAATCATGATAATAATAATATAATATTGAATGGCTTTGAGTATGATACAAGAATATATTGCACGAGCTAGAAAAATATTGTACGAGTCGAAGACGAGTACAATATTTTTCTAGCGAGTGCAATATATTCTTGTATCATACGAAAAAAGACATTCAATATTATTATTATTATTTAAATATCAGGCTGACTCAAGTCAAACCTTGCGTTGACAGTGTTGTAGTCCAAAAGTCTACCAGTCAGTCAAAAATGCCCGGATGCGATACAATATTCAAAATAATATTGTATTGCATCCGGGGACTTTTACCGTAACTGTACAATACAAAGATTTCTTTGCACCACTCGGAAACCTGATATAAATAATAATTATTATTTCTATCATTCGTTCGTCTATAATAAGGCGAACGTAGCGAGCATGCGTGACTCCAATTCAAAGCTTTAAACACATTTCTTTGGACCATGGCATGAAATAGTCCTTTGGTGGCCCATATACCCCAACGTCCCTTAATGCCATTTTTGGCCTCTATTCAAAAATGGACAAAATGGACGGAGCGGACCCCTGCCTTGTTTTTAGGGGGAAATTTCACTTAGATCTAACAAGAAAAATAACGCTACCTTTTGGCGGTGATTGTCAGGTTGATAGTAATTTTCCGAAAATGACGTCAGGCACAGCTGTTTGACCCCATTCAAATCGCCTATTTTATTTTAGAGCAATTTTAAGCAGTGGCGACACAATTTTGACAACTGATATAAATAGTGACATGAAAGAGCTATCACCTCTGTAAAAATCAGAAACATCCATTGCGAGAATCTTGCCATATAGGCTTGCAAAGGTCAGGATTTATATGTTATAGCGCCCTGTATATGTCAATTTCCCATAGAGAGACGTGGTAAACTAGATTTTTAAGAAAAATCACATTTGCCCGCAATGAAATTTCGTAAAATTTACACAGGATAAAGTCAGTGGTATAAATAATCAAAATCAGTTGTCAAAAGGATTAAAAAAATATGCTCAAGGATGCAAAAAATTTCATCATCAAGATTTGTAATCAGCAGGTAAATGTAGCCTATAATCCATCAAAACATTTCTTTTCAAGGTCATAAACAAACTCTATGGTTCTACTGCTGGACTGGTCTGGTGGTGGTGGTGGTGATGATGGTGATGATGGTGGTGATGGTGGTGATGGTGGTAATGGTGGTGATGGTGGTGATGGTGGTGATGGTGTGGTGTGATGGTGTGACGGTGTGATGGTGTGACGGTGTGATGGTGGTGGTGATGGTGATGGTGATGATGATGATGGTGATGATGATGATGATAATTATACTATCATACCTCTCGTTGTTGGTTATGCTCATGAATCTTTTGCATGATTACTTCTCTTTTGTTTCCTGTTTCGTAGACACAATCTTCCAATGTTTTTTTTGTTTAATTGTCCTCCAACTCCATATCCACTGCGTGACATAGCAGAATAAAATAAAACAGACAACATTTAAAAAATCACAATCAGAGGGCTTCTCTATATCTTATTAGTCATTACATTTATACCGAATTTGTTATCGTCAAATCTACATTACTCAAATCTAGCCAAATAACATCGCAACTGGCTCGGAAATCATAATTTGAACATTTGAAATCGAAACCCGAGCGGACCACTTGTATTCTAAGGTGGATATGATGCGTGAACATGGACTTACAAAATACACCATAAACAAGTATTTCCACCGGCAAAAAATACCCTAAACAAGCATTTCTGTCCGTTTTGCTACCAAAACATTTATTTTTGCACGTTCTCTACCCTAAACAAGTAAGCAAGGCATTGTGTCGTTAATATACCCTTTATTATCTTGCTTTGCTTTACTTCCGATTTACAATATTTTTGATGATTTGTTTCTTGCATTAATTGAGAGAGATTTACATACCTATAAACACCGTCACATCGCAATTTCAGGCTTAAGAAAAACATGTTTTCATGTTCACACATCATATACACCTTTTAGTCAGGTTCCTTATGTAATTTTGTTGGCTTTTTATGAAGATTAGGAAAACTATACATTTTCTGAAAGCTTATGGTTCACCAAATAAGAAAATCAATGTTGGCATTTTTTTAAAATTCCCCTATGGCAGCCATTTTGGATTTCAAAATGGCCGCCAATTTTTTGCTCATATCTCGGATTCTGAGACTCGTAGAAGCATGATTCTGGTGTCTATACCTATGTTTTAAGGGTCAAGGAATCCAATAAGATCATTGATAACAACATCATATCATTTGGTTTGGGCAGCCATATTAAATTTCAAAATGGCCGCCAAATAAAGTCGCTTTTGCCCATATCCCAGTTTCTGAGACTGGTAGAGGCATAATTCCAGTGTTTATATCCATGTTTCCATGGTCTAGAAATTCAATAAATATTTTCATAGAAACATTGGACCACTTGGTTATGGCAGCCATCTTAAATTTCAAAATGGCCGCTATAGCAGTGTAGTATTTACAGACAGTTTGCCTTTATAAATATGATAAATGTGCAAATTGAAGTCTTAATATATGCCAATTTAAGAACATGCTCAACTCTTTGGAAATGGGTAAAATTTCATTGCTTTCTTAAAAGTAACAATGGACATGGAGTTGCGAACAGAGATGGGCAAACAGTTCCATAAGCTTGGGGCTGCATTGCTAAAAGCCCTGTCACCCACTGACCTCTTTGTACGAAGAACAGTGAGGAGCATCTTGTTATCTTCAGACCGCAAGACTGACCTGCCAGGAATATACAATCTGGTATTCGGGCAAGTATGATGACAATTGTCCAGAAATACCCTTGTAAGAAGCATAAGCTCAGAGACAACACACTCATAGGAGCTCTTTGAGGAATGGAGTAGTTGGTGTTATTCTGTCCTTTTTTTAGAGTATGGGATTGGTCTCTATACCTTTGACCATTAAAATCCGTATATAGTATTTTTGTTTTGTTAACATGCTCCAATCCCAGGTGGTAACCCCCTTCTGAGACCTTTAAACCTACATATTGTCAAATATCTGTAATATAAAGAGTAAATATATATATTTGTTTATAACATCCAAATATCATTAAAGAAAAGAATATGAGATAATATGGTCTTGGCTATTAGAAAGCCACAGATGGCAGCTTTGTTTTCCTAACATACAATTCATGATAGCCACCTTCAAACGACCAACAACTTATGAAATTGTCGTTTCATATTAGTTTTACATCAAAATTTACAAATTTCTCATATTTCAAATGGCCACCTTCCGAAACCTTTAAAAGTACATTGCCATATACCTAGGCTATCATCCAAGAACTGGACCGCACTCTCTCTGATAAGAAACCACATCGAGGAAGACCAGAGTAAAGTATGTTCCACGCATCATATCGTGAACAAACTCACTGGCACAAGATGGTGTGCTCGCCCCACATACCCTAATACGGACGGCACTGTGCCCTGTGGCTATCATGTGGCAGAGTATAGCTTTGCCCGTGGATGGGGAAAGATCAACCCATGCCAAAAATCGTGATTCAGCGTTAAATGCCCCTGTCGGCTTGTTTCCAGTATGCATCCGTCAACCAATAAAAAACTTATACATACTAGCAGGACTGCTCCACCAGACGTCGTCGAAGCGTAGCGCGCATGCCAAGCGTTGCTGCCAAGTATCTATGTGGAGCAAAACGGGCCCCTATGTCCTGGACAGATAACTGCAGCCAACCGCCTTAAATCCAGAGAGAGTTTACTTACGCAAGTCCAGACCTATTGAAACATTCCTAGGAGCTTAAAAGGACTGTCGCCTTGTGAAAAGAAATCTATTTGGTATTTGGGGAACCTGTGAGGCATCTCCTACCTGAGCTGAAGTCCTCATAGCTGAATGCAATGCCTCAACAGATTGAGAACCAGAATTGTCCGATCAAAGGTTTCCTTGCAGAAGTGGGGCTACCTGGAAGCATCAGGACACTATACCTGTGGTTGTGAACAGCACCACAGACAATGGAACATCATCTTGGTCTGCCCCATTGCTTGAGCAACAATGCACAAACAAGGAATCTGAGGAATTCATTGTAGCAGCCAGACGTTATACCAATCTCTGGCTGGAATCATATTTGAGACCCAGGTTTGGACACGATAAGAAGAAAATCGAAGACCGCTAAACAAGTGTAATTAAAGTATGGCGAGATATATGTCTTTGTCCATGAGAGTCATATTTTTTATTTAGTTAAGCATACTTAAAATCCAAGATGGCAGCCAAATGACCACCTTACAAGATCTTGAACTTATAAAATTGGATGAAATAAATCCACATGAATGACATACTATATCTTGTCTTTGCACTACTCTGACTAAAACTATTAGAAAGTCATGTTTTCTGAGTCTCTTTTGTTAACCTTGCATAAAATTCATATCGTGGCAAAATGGCTTCTTTCAGGATCGTTACACCTTTAAACTGCCATATATTTGTAATGTATTGACCCCCATCTTAAACATCTTTACCAAATCCAAATGTCAAATATGACTTTCTAATGGTAAAGATATATTTCCGTAACTTTTTACTTTTTTGATCGTAAATTTTCGGAATATCTAATTTAACAGATTTACATGTGTTTTTTGAGATTTTTGAAGGTATTTCATTGTGGCTGCCCTCTTGAATTTTAATATGTTTACAAAGCAAAGACATCAGATATGGCCTTCTAATAGGCAACTTGAAGACACAATATCACGCATTAAAGTTTTCTTTTTTATCCAAAACTTACGGATTGTTAACTATATATAGAGAGATTTTGTGGTAATTTTTCTAGCTTGTTAAGATCTTTGACTGCAGCTATACCGATCCCGCCTCTTAAAATGTCAGATACAATGTTAAATGCATGGTTTAAAGACATAAGTTTCACACTCTAACTTGAATCTACCATTTTTGCAGGGGCACACTCTGTACTATAGTCAGGAGGAGTTGTGGGCGCAGGGTGGAATGGAGTACAGACTTTTTCTATTGGTCGACTTTTATCAATGTGACCTCAGCTAAGAATTTTCTGGATGGTGTGTAAAAAAAAATTTCGTGCCTTGCATTTTCATAAATCCAATATGGCCTCTATCATACTCCAATTCATTCAAATGGCAATAATGTTATGCAATAGATCCCGGTTTTAAAGCACGAGGAATCTTTTGGACGGGTTATTGACGTGATTTGAATCACAACATTACGATAAAATCCAATATGGCCACCCTAAAACCCAATTGCCCTTACATCATTCATTGACCATACACTCATCAAGTATTTTAATAGAGGCATAGTTCTGCGCTCTATACCCGTAGGAACTCAATCGACATTTCAGTGTTTAACAAGTGTTACCGATTCAAAGATGGCAGTCAATATGACTGCCTTTTAAGATCTTTAAACCCTACAAAATTGTCATATTTCATAATATATTGGCCGTCCATTTTGAATTTAAACACGTATGCAAAACTCATATACAGATACCGAAGTTTTAGTTAATGCTCACAGACATACATCTCATTTACTTCAAACTTAATACTCATTTTGGGTGTTTTAACTAAATACAATACGATGTATCGTCATTCATAGGTTTTGAAGAAGGTAAAAAGGCAGTCACATTGGCCCACCATCTAAACATTTTTGCATGTTACATAAACAGAAATTACAGATAAGAAGTCAAATGTCAAATACTTATCCCAACCTTAATTTACAACCTTTATAATAATAATTAGTTCATGTAAATCCATTAATACACATTATGGGGTAGGTTTTACGATTTTTAAAGGTGGCTGTAATTGGCCCTGCCATCTTGAATTTTGAAATGTCCATTACAGATAAGGGCGTTAAGGGTTTCTAGTGATCAGATACATGTATCCTCATAAATGTAAGTATAGAGCCTGCCATATATACACTGGAATCAAGCCTCTAAACTGCAAAATGTGCAACACTCTGACGTGTCCTCAGGCGTTGGAAATGCATTCTAGAGTGTTAAAGTACACTGCAGAGATGGATCAATTGTACGCTTTTTAAACACCTGCAGAACACGTTTTGGGTGTTCAGTATGTATTCAAGTAGCGTAAAAGGTAGACTGAGGAGTTATGATCATTTTAAAGATTCCGATAGCATATTTGACTTTTGAGCAGGCCATATTGGATTTTTGTGGCAATGTATGATAAAATTACATTACCAACACTTTCCTCGTGCTTAAAACCCGGAGCACGAAGATATTTGTCTCTATCGGAATACTTAAGGATTTTTAGTGATTTTGGGACATGGAAGCAGGTCCATATTGGATTTTCAAAAATGGCACTGTACCCATTTTGCCACCCTCCAAAATTAATTGGCTTAGGTCCTAATGAACTAAAGTCTATCAATAGAAAAAGTCTGTACTCATTTCCATTCTTCAGGCTTTGTGCCTAGACTTCCCCTGACTACTACTATACACTACTATTGTTTCGCATACCTTTTGGTAGGCAAAACTTCTTTTTACTTGGCAGCCATTTTGAAGTCAAATGGGCTGCTACGGGCGAAATGATCCGTTGTTTGTTAACAATGTCTAATTGGACCCTGATAACAGGGGTATAGACCTGGAGCTATAGGGACAACTAGAATCATGAATTATGGTATTAGAGGCCGGATTGTGGGCAAAAAAAACGTCTTTCCCCTGGCGGCCATTTTGAATTTCACAGATGGCTTCCACAACCACATGGTCCATTGTGTTATTAATGTTCTTATTGGATTTCTGACAATGAAAACATGGGTATAGGTGCAATATCATGCCTTACTGGTTTCAGAGGACTGTATCTCAAAAAACAACTTCCCTTGGCGGCATTTTGAATTCAAGATGGCCGTCACAGCAACATGATTTATGTTGTTGCATAGAGATGACACCTTCCAAATATGGGGTTTAGAGGTGGAATTACGTTTTTCTATGTGCTGTTAGAAAAAAAAAGCCAAGATATAGCACATTATAGCTTCAAAATTGGCGGCCATTTTGAATTATCCCAAGGATGGATGCTTATATGCTTTTCAAAAAAAATCCAACATTGATTGTTGTCCTGTGACAGCTGAACTGTAGGCAAATGCAAAAAAGTAGCAAATCTCATAAAAAGCAAACCAAAATTAGTCGATGTGCCATGGTGAACCTGACTATTTGAATACAAGTTCCCCGGGAAGTAGAAACCTGCTATGTTCATTGAGGGTCTTAGTTTCCACATAGTTTGCAATATTGGTGTTCCCTTAAGGTCATCATTCATTTCCGTGCTCTTCTTTGAACCCCGTTTGGAAACTCTTCCCTCGTTAACGGTCGCAATCGTAGGTGCTTTTACTGCTACTACTGTGTATCCTTTAGCTTCCTGCAGAGGTTTGGTCATGGGTTTCTCGTCTGCTGTCAACTTTTCAGACGGCGATCTTGCAAGAATTGTAGAAGGCGAATACGATTTTTCAATTTTCAAGATTCAATTTGTACCGTAATTCTAAACTTCTAAGTTAAAACATTAAGAAAAGTAAGCATACGTGCTTTCAAAATCAGGGAAAATCTCTAAAATTGTAACATTAGATTGATCAGAACAGAATTTATAATTTTTTTCGAGGATGACTCCAAAGAATTAACAACTACAAGAGTCCTCTTGTCGTGACTGTTCAAATGTCTTAAAAGCAATGACAAAGGTTGGAAGAAATAAAAGTGGTTTGCTATTCGCCGAAAAATATAAGGTCTTGTTAATAGTGTACATATTTTTTACGACTGTTTCAGTGTCAGTTTATTTTTCCAGCCAAACAGTATATTAAATACAGGAAAAAGCAATAAGAATTTTTTTATAGGGGCAGACCAAAACAGAGCAGCTGCTCGAGAATATTAGGTAACCACAGATTAAAGTTACATGCAAATAAAAAAGACAAAAAAAAAAAAAAAAATACGTGAAGCAACACCACATCACAAGCTACATAATATAGACAGGAGTCAAGGTGTGAAGACGGGAACTACCAGGCGCGGACAGGACGACATGTTGGCAACAATGTGGAAGCGAGAGTTGAATCACAGGAAAATACACAAAGAAATGGTAACGAAGCCTTTGAAATATGATCGCGATAAAGCAGTAAATCTCTTGATTTTTATTATATAAAAAGAGACGTGCCATTTGAACAAAATACGAAACGCCCTCAAGAGTTACTTTTAAAATTCACCCCTCAACCCAAATGACATCCACCCTCGGGCGACCCATGGAGCCCCGAGGTTAATATCAATGAGATACAAGTCTGTGATATTTTCGTGCAGCAGAGACGTATATTAATTAAGTCCAGGCGACCCAGGATTATAATTACATGTATGTCCAAAGCTTCCAAACAATTCTGTTTTGCGGAATGATGTTAAGCAGAAAAAAAATCAATTATGTGAAATGTGCCAGTGCCGCTTTAAACATAGGATAGCAGTAACTGAGGCTTATATTTAAGTTTAAATACAAAACGGGTTGGGGCTTTTCTTAAATCATTGTCAATGGACCCCGTCTTTTAATGTCACGTTTTAAGGTAACTTACAAGGCTTTCCGAGCAAACACGCAGTTGAATTTGACAGGACTTCTAAATCCATTAAAGGTACCATCATTCATAGATGAATAGGCCCCAATATCTGTAAGAATATTTTAACCTGGTCTTTTAAATGGTTGATATATAATAATAATGATAATAATGAGGTTATTCTTTTAAACTACACATAATACACAAACTGGAGAAATACGGTAGTCATGTTCGTAAGTAAGCGAAAATTAAATGCTATTTAAACAAAAGTAATATGAAATAAAAATGGTCCGCCCGTCAGTATGTAAAATATGTCAAGCCGCAAATCTGAGGCGACGTACGTCGACGCGACGATGTTCGAAATATCGCCGTTCGGTGTATGACATAGTGGCGGCAGCTGACAATACAATACAAAGGTAAACAGGTAAATGACACTTCAACGTTTATCGCCCTATATACCGTATTCAATATGACGTCAGCCACCAGCCATGTTGGTGGACAAGATGCATACATTCCAGGACTACAATACATTAAGCTGTCAATCGATCCATGTTTAGCGAATGCACAGGGATCATTGACAGATGAAATTATTGTAGTACTGGAATGCGTCTATTTTGTCCACCAACATGGCTGGCTATTGAATACGGTCTATAGATGATATGGTATTTGTTGATGTTTGTGGCGCCCCTTGTTGGCGTAAGAGAGAAAGTCTGACTTTGCTTTGCATGGTGATTTTTTTATGCATGGGGATTTTTATGTAACTTTCAAATTAAATAATACCAATATTCGTATTAATCATGCATGTATATTGTGACCGATCTAGACCAACAGTTTGCCATTGAAATTACTGTAATATTTTGCCCAACAGTAAACAACTGAGGGCGTCTTGAATATATCGACATTATCAACACCACAGGTCATATAATCTATACTTCCAGCAATGGCCTTTCAGCAATAACCATGACTTGGGCAAGTTGAAGAACATTTGTTGTATCCCTAACTTCCCTTAACTGGATTTTTCCACTTTCGTAAAGAGCAGCCCCGTGCCTTATTTTTAGGGGGAAATTGCCCCTAGATCTAACAAGAAAAATAATGCTACCTTGGTCATGTTGGTGAGACGAGGGTTAATGTGGTTGCTATGTCCTTTATAGGTAAATGAAGAGCTCGCAGTCCATCAGATATTAAAATTATTGATAGAAGGTAAAATGTTTGTACTTGTGAAAACTTTTGGAGTTGTTGCTGTTGTTTGACATTTTAATATCTGCTTATGTTGCCGAAATATAAAGTATCTGACAATATTGCTGTCTGCAGTGTTCGTGTCATTAACGTTGGATTTTTTTTTTTTATTTTATTATTTGTTTAAATTTATTGTTTAAATCTCTATTTATTTTGTCACAACACGCAGTCATTAGGCTAATCCTAATATCCGTTTTTAATTTAAATGAACGTGTCTTGATATATTTTAACTGTTCCATTTGCTTCATTAGAATACATTGGATACAACTTCGAAACATCGATTTATAAGTCGCCCATTAAAGTAATTTCAAATTTCGGTTAAGGATAACATTTATCAAAAAGAATATCAAAATGTTCTTTGGAATTGCCAAGGGATAGACAAGCACAGACCATTACAATATAGCGTTCGCCCAGCAGTTAGTTATGACGAACTGAGTGCTGGAATAGTATCAGTCATTGTAAGTTCGACATTCTGTTTAGACGATGCTGTATCAGGAAGGAACATGGTGGACAAATTGGTAACATCTGCACTGATTTGTTTACAAATGACACAATATTATTTCAAATTTTGAAACAATTGATAAAACGTTACCGATTTGTCGACCAAAAAGTGCACAATATTTTGAAATTTGGACACGCATAATAGGTAAAATGTTAACAAGTTTTCGAGCTTGTTCCCTTATGACACAACATCATGGTAATAAAGATAACTTTGATAAATTCAACATTGACCTTCGTAATAAATCCAATCGCCAATATTGAGTTCAGGAAGTTCGCATCGCTCATTACAGGTATCCAACTCAGCACACGTGTTCCCGTAAATGGTGGCTTCATACTTTGGTTCGTTCAACTTTCTCTAATGAGTAGAAAAAAATAACCACAATTTTACCATGTTAGTAATCAATTCATATCTCAGACTATCCACAGAGGGCGAGAATTAAATACGATAAACTATCATATACTGTAGTACGCATAAGAAGAGTTTAACATGACGAGGTGGGAAGGAGTGTGCTCTTTGCAGGTTTACCGGAGGTTCAACCCTCCCAAAAGAACAAAATGGATGTCACACCATCCTCAATATTGCAATTATGTATTTCTTCTAGGAGAGTATTAACTGACCCCGTAGTGTAATAAAATTGTTCACACCATGCGGTGTAAAATTAACAAGCAGTGTCATAGCATACATTGTAACACAAAAATTGGTGCCTAATATAACACTAACATGGTGTAATCTAACACCAGTGGGAGTGGTCCCGTTTTGACTCCAGGATGGTGTTAAAATTAAACCATGTGGTAAAGTTAACACTCGTTTTTGCAACTTGACAATCCATTTATCCCCGTCATAATTTGTAAACTGTTTAATGGTGAAAGTTTATTCCGATTATAAAAAAAATTATATAGAGGGTTATAACACGACAAACCAAGTCTTGAATGATTTACCTCGTCTACCGGAATAGTACGGACCTCCCCATAGCGGTGCATTTGGCGTGCAAATGTAGAAAATACACCATTGGTGATGAAGTAGTCGAAACCCTGTTGTTTGCGACCTTGGCAGTATTAAAAAAAACACCGGCAATATACATAAAATATTAATACGGAATTGCATTATTCATAAAATAAATCCATTGAACGTATTAATACATAATAACAAAGTTATTCCATGATGTCTACAGTTCAAAATAATTAAGCCCCCCCCCTGATAAAGGTACACTTTTCTGGAAAAGTTAGGCTCCTTAACCTGTTACACAAATATGAAATGTTCACTGCAATGTTACACATTTAATGTGCAAAAAAAATCACACAATAGTTAATCTTCTCCTTGAAAAATGACGTCATTTATTAAATTTGATGACGAATTAAAAATGGCACTTTCGTGCATAGGATTTAACAATCGAGAAAATACCGGACGGAGAATTACCAACAAGTCCGCTTTTTGGTGATGAGGTGTTCAAAAAGTCCCCAAAAGGATCATTTCTAAGTCTCGCACCCCCAATAAATCATGCGTATGGCCCTGCTATTCTCATTGTATGAAGGTATTGAGAGAGCAACAGAGGGGCTAACATTTGTCCAAGACCAGTTCTGTTGCATGAAATCGTACAAAAAAGACGAGACATGGTGTTCTTCCCACAATGCAATTCTTCCAATACAATTGTTTGCACTGGATTGTCACATCAATTTATAATGATAAAAAGTAGCTAAATCAACAGAAATCATCAAAATCTTTCAATTAAGTACTTTGGTCACTATAAATTCATGTGACAACCAGTGCAAAAATTGTATTGGAAGAAATGCATTGTGGGAAGAACACTATACATACCTCCTCCTTTTGGTACAGACCATTGATTACAGCTGTAACCTTTGTTACCTTTTTGAAATAACTGATTGAGGTCCAATGACAATGCAAATTGCCTAAAGGTCTAAACAGAATGAATCTAAACACAACACAAAAGTTAGTTACCCTCTAAACAACCGTTCCTAATTTCTTACGTAGGAAGTTTGTCAAAGTCATGGCTAATTAATGATATTTCTATGAATGTTCGATAACCTCTGTGTGGCATCCGCTGCTTCACGCCTGATGAGCACCGATTAAAGACAAAAAGGGGCATTTTCAAAATACACATGATATTGATGTGAGTTTTTTAAATGCCTCTTTTTGGCTCCCATCTGCGCTCAGTAACTGAACATCAGAAATATGACAAAGTATATATTTTATGATTCCTTAGAATGAGACGAATCATATGAGATACATTTGAACTAAATCGAACTGCTTTATATGACTGAGCTGTTTACATCCAAGATGGACCCATTGGGACAGTATTTGGTAACATCAAAACTCTTTAAAGAGATGTAAAGATCTCTTTACAACATCTAGACTAGGCATAACTTTTTGTTCAGATTTGAACAACGAATTGACACAATCTCGTTCAAATCATTTTACCTTATTCATACAAAATCAAATTGACTCACCAATTCCAACATAAAATATCTCACATTTATCATTATTTGTAATTGGGATGGCCAACGCCCCAGAGCAGTCAAACGATTTTGTTTTACCCCATTTGGATACAATTTTTTGGTATCATTTCAAAACTTTTGATCATGTGAATTTACATTCTGCTGTCAATACAATGCTATGTACAATTGCCAATACAAATTCAATGTATATTTCGGGTTGCACATGCTTATTTAAAAACAACCACAAAAGATTCCGAGAATATCAGGCGATCACCATAAAATAAGCCGGTTATAGGCCTGTTACATAGGTCTTCAAAGAATATACCTCCTAGGCCACGCATTTTGTCGATGGGCTCATCATCTGGATGAGTTTTTCTTCGTTTTCCGTGTACGATAGTTACTAGTGTACCAGCAGACTCGTTGAAGAAGCGACCGGGCTCTGCGATTACCTTCACTGTAGACTCATCCGGGAAATATTTCGAGAGACCTTTATTCACCGCCTCGGCAAACTTTAAAGACAAATAAATATGCATAACTTATTAAAATTTCAGTATGATGTGGGTGATATTTCGCATTAAAATAAATCATTTGGTTTAGGTTTAAGGTAAAAAAAAGAAAAAATACTAGAATTTTACATTTTTCATGAATAAGGCTAAGACAAAGATGGTAAGTTGGCTATATTTTGAGTTTAAAAGGACACCAAACTTTTGTAGTTTTCTGACCAAAAATACACAACAAGCTTAAAACTCGCCTGTTTTGCTTGTTTTCCAAATTGTTTCTCTGACCAAATAAAAACAAAACAAACAAAAGACAAATACAAAAAATATTTTTTTATTACTATTATTATTATTATTATTAAGATACGTGACGTTAATTTTAAAGGTTTAACTTGAAATGTTGAGTGTAGTGTATCAAGCTGCAGCCACTATCTTCCCCAACAAAATGTTAAAACTGGCATACATTATATCAGTTTCGAAAACAAACTCTGGGGGGGTTATTGTGTATTATACCTTCACATTAGGGTTCAAATCAAATTTGTTATGCTTATTAATTTATTACTAGTAAGTTGGTACGTTGGAGAAATGACGACAAAACATTTTGTAAACGTTTTTTATACGTAATATCGTCGCTGGGCGGAAAAACCTCCTTATAACTCCAGAGGTCAAATGTAAAACCACAAGTGGGGCCCAGTGCTAAAACCTGAGTAGGTGTATTTTGGTCCAGCGGTTCTAGTTGAATTGCAAGACCAAATAGGATATAAATCATATTGCAGATCATTTCCGAAACTGGAATAAATAATTCTCGACATAATATTTGGAAGGAAAACTTTCTTGTGCAAGGCATTATAGCAAATTATTTAGTTTTCTGTGTCTCTCGAAATGTGACATATTAGGTTGTTCAGTTACTGTTTTGACGATAATGTTGGTTAATGTTGTAATACACGTGCTAATGCCGACCGTTGTATCGTTTAGTTGGATTAATATTGTGATAACGTAGTTTTAAATAACCGATAAACAACCATTTAACAATGTTCCTGCGTTTCATTGGCGTCATTTTCTCCAATATACCCACTGGGGGTACCCTCCTCAATTGTAACATCTTCTGGCCCCATGTGTTTCTTTCCCGGAAAACCTCCTCCAATATCGAGCAAATTCATTTTGCAGCCACATTTAGCTCCTTCGTCAAATAACTTGCGAGCTTCTCCTATGCTAACTCAAATATCGAGGGATCCTACTACCGCTTCAATATGAAACTGAAATTATAGCAAATAAATTGAAATATATTCATCGATCAACTTGTTATAATTGGGCAAACAAAATGTGACCGCTGTAATTCTGGCACCCCTGGTAGAAATAAATTGAATATAGGACTGTTTGTGCATTTACAAAGAGCGCATGCAAGATAGGTGTTTTTGACCTGTGACCCCTTAACAGGCCCCCGACTCAGAGATTTTCCGGAGGAGGGCGCCCTCAATTTTCCAAAAAATCGTGTTTTTTGCAGGTACAGTAATGCTTGTCCATATAATATCACTGCTAATTCCTAAGCTTAAATCGAATCCTTCCAAGTATAGAAATCACAACTTTTTATAAAATTCTCGGATCCGGAATTTTTGGTATAACAGTTATCGTCTGGACGTACTACTACACAAAAATGTTTTACTGCCTCACCGAAAATCCTATTTAATTCAATTTCGGATTGTCTTTTAGGTTACTATCTTTAGTTCTAGTTGACTCTTTTTTCCCTTATTACACAAAAAAATAATATTTTCGAACTCTGAGTCAGACTTTAAGCAATTGAGCATATGAGATGTCATCATGGACCTTTTCATCTTTGTCTGAGAGGTCTCCAGCTGCACTATTCATGACTGAGATGAATATAGTGTAGAGTTCCAGATTCAGATTAAACATTTGACATTGTTTAAGTTTACACGACACCTATTATTTTTGGACATGTGACGCCAGGATGAACTTGACCCAAATAGAAGCACACCCCAAAGAAACTAGACATAGCTTATGCATATAAAGGCAAGCCGAGATTATTGTAGAGCAACACGTTTGTAAAATAGCTTTTTCTACTTTGGAATCCAAATCATAGGTTCTTTAATTAACATATCATCATTTGTATTTTTATTTAAATCTTCTCATCAACCATACGATAAATTTAGATTTGCCACTTTGCCCTTTCAATTTCTTACACAGTTACCCTTAAGTGACCAAGGGGTTTTTCAATCCCGTTGGTGCCCAAGGGGGGGGGGGGGGCTTCCTGGGGGCCCCCACACTAAGAAACCTCTTTCCCGAGGAATTTTTTTGCACGATGTTGACAAGTCATTAGACAACCCCAATCAGCATTAAACATTACAATGTGGTTATTCGGGCTGCAAATTAAGGGGCAAAACATTGTTTTACAAAACATGCGAAAATTGGACAAAAGCCGGAATTTCAATGAGCCCATTGCGCTTATATCAAACTTTTTGAAAACTTATTTTATGTTTATATCTATTCTAGGAAGACCCACATTACAATATATTTAAACAACACTTGGCAGTTTTAGGGATCCTGTTAGTTTTTTTAAGCGGGTGTTTCAAAATACCCATCATTTTCCCAGAGACTTTGCACAGTAACGGTTTATATCAGCAAAAAAATTGCTTTGGTTCTCGGTTTCTTATTCTTGTTTTTAAAAATATTCTCAAATGACTTCCGTTAGTGCCCAAGGGGGGGGGGGGGCTTCCTGGGGGCCCCCACACTAAGAAACCTCTTTCCCGAGGAATTTTTTTGCACGATGTTGACAAGTCATTAGACAACCCCAATCAGCATTAAACATTACAATGTGGTTATTCGGGCTGCAAATTAAGGGGCAAAACATTGTTTTACAAAACATGCGAAAATTGGACAAAAGCCGGAATTTCAATGAGCCCATTGCGCTTATATCAAACTTTTTGAAAACTTATTTTATGTTTATATCTATTCTAGGAAGACCCACATTACAATATATTTAAACAACACTTGGCAGTTTTAGGGATCCTGTTAGTTTTTTTAAGCGGGTGTTTCAAAATACCCATCATTTTCCCAGAGACTTTGCACAAGTAACGGTTTATATCAGCAAAAAAATTTGGCTTGGTTTCGGTTTCTTATTCGTGTTTTTAAAAATATTCGCAAATGAACTGCCGTTAAGTGCCTACAGGGGGGGGGAATTCCATGGGACCCCCAATAATTAACTTATTAACGCCTTGGCCGATTTTAATTCTTTTGGTATGAAAAGAAGCGCATTTAAAAGTCAGACAATTACAAAAAAATTTTGGCGCAAAATCCCACGCGTAAAGCGGCCAGCGCGAAAACAAATTTTTGGGGTCCATAGGAACCCCCCTCCCTTGGTCACTTAAGTGTTAAGGTTTTGAATCTGTGACCCAGGATGAACTTTGACCCCAAAAATACCACATTGCATAGACAAAAAGACAAAGCTGATGCATGCGACACCAGGCCAAGATTATTGATGCAATTTGCAACACAAGGAACGTTTCTTTAAAATTTGACAATTCCAAAGCACTCTGGTCACCCACCACTGCTCATACGACAATGTCATTGATTTTTTACCCCGTGACCTCTGACCCCAAACAGAGCACAGCGCATATAGCCTATTTTTAGTGAGTTCCATTATCAGAGATCGATGCGCTTAGAAGGAATTAAGATTATAAGAAAGCAGAAACAGCAAGAAAAAACAAAACGTTAAGCGAACGCCTTATTAAAACTTTCCGGAAAATGTAAGAAATAGCTTCGATCTATGTGGAGTTTTCAAGATGTAACTCTGCCTCTGATACTTCTTTTTATTTACACATGTTGATCACAAAGTTGGAATAATTTCTTTTTCAGACCCAATCTTAAAACGTATTTCTATTTCAACGCCTAAGTAATCATAGAGTAGGTGAATGATTACATAATGAGTTTTCACTACCCAGGTGAAGTGAATCCATGCATAGTTTTGAATTATGTAACAATGCCTTTTGTTGGGAGCTATAACAGACCATACGTCTGCTGGCTGTTCCTTTTCCCTGCTCCAAACCTGCGTGCAAGTAGCCCAGGTTTTTCAGGATTGGTTGTTACCTTTACAACAAAAACTGACACAGAAGTTTCCTAGGCTATGCCTTGTCCAACGGCATTGTCAATACGCCGAAGACGGGTTGCACTCCGACGGGAAGGGTACAAAAAAGCCAAAGTCGCTGATTTCCTCAGGATATCGCAGAGTAATCCTCAGCCTCAGCCAGGACGACCACGATTGACTACCCCCACGAGATGATCGCCGACTGCTTAATCTGTGCCGCAGAACCCGGAAAATGGCAACGAGACGTCTTCGTAAATCGGAGTCTTCAACTGGTTACCGAGCAAGACGAAATGACCAAATGTCCACGCCTAATACCACAGAGTTGCTCGACTTCGCTGGGCTTGGGAGCACATACGATTACAGATCGGACACTGGCGACATGTTGTCTTTATGGACGGGAGCCGCTATATCCTTAAACATCAATATGGGTTCGTCGATTACGCGGTGAAAACCTCTGAGGTGACTGTATTCAGGAATCGACTCAAGGTGGTATGGGCCGGTGTAATAAACTACAGTGTCCGCGTGACTGAGTGTCCTACCACCCATCCGTCTATTGTGTTCGCCATTGAGTGCTGTATGCATCGTTTGTTTCAGCACTGTACCCAAATGGCCTCGTATACAAGTCACGGTTTATTCCGTACATGTTGCTATGGTAGTTCGGACACTCTCTCAGGGGGACACTCAGTTTCTTTACACCGGTATTCATTATGAAGGAAAAACCTCACTGATGGTGCCAGATGGAAACATGAACGCCGTCGTGCACCTGGACATTCTGGAAAACCACTGCCTGCCACATGCACGACGGGTTTATGCAAACAATTTTCAGCTGCAAGACGACAACGCCACGCCGCAGCAGGGTCGCTGTAATGAGACAATTTCTTGAGGAAGAGGGGTGGAGGATCACTTCTGGGCAAATAAATTTCACAATCCTTCTTGTCAATATTTTTATATACTTTTGTATAAATCGTGCGTTTTAAACAACGTACCTGATTCCAATGACATTGAGATCAAGCTTCTTAGCCTCCTCTAGAAGACGTGGAGCATTTTCTATCTTGCAGCCAGATTTTATTCCCATAGGAAATTCAGCGGAAGGGTCATAAATAGAAAACCTCAGAACCAATCTATGGTAAAATAATAATTTCAACAGTACATTACTAGCATCTAAAATCTGATAATTTGAAGTCAGAAGACTCTTTATAATCCCTAACGCCCCTAGAGGAAAATCTGACCATCACCGCAAAAAAAGGGATTTTCCTTGTTAGATCTAGGGCCAATTTTCCCCTTGCCCAAGGCCGGGGTCCGCTCAGTGATTTTTTTCAAAGGTACAATGAAACGCAGTTTAGGGACGTTAGAGATATAATTCAATAATTGCTTATTTTAGCATTTTTAAAATTTTAAAATGGTGAGTTTGCCAAAACAATCGTTGTTTAATTGTTTGTTTTGTTTCTTTCTTTCTTTGTTGTTGTTACGTGTTGCTATTTTTGGTTGAGAAACAACTCGTGTGGACAGGCCCTTGTGATTTGACTATGTAATATACTCGCATTCCTAAAAGCGGAATGGTTCTTACAGTGTGAGTTATTTATGATATCTAGGGTGTATATCACCACACTACTTGAATGGTCAGTCTCTTCCGAACATATCACCATGAACTTAGTCCACAGGTAACCCTTTACGAACTGTGTCCTTAGCCTGAAGGAAAGGGGGTATTTGAACAGCAGATTTAAGGATTTTTTTCATATCAGTCATTTTTACATGTAACACATTTTTTGGGTGATTTCATGCATCGAAATGTTCAATAGTACTGTTTTCAATGTCAATCAAACATCGAGTATGGCCACCCCTGGCATGAATCAGTGCGTCAAGACCTCACGGCATACTATCCACAAGTTCCACTCATCGGTCAGAAGCTGAGCTAACTCATGTAGTATTTGAGGAAGATTATCCCTGTAATTGATGGCTCGGCCTAAGGCATCCCAGCGTGCTCGAAAGGGTTCAAATCAAGTAAGCAAACAGGCCATGGTATCTGCTCCACACCCCCTGCATCAAGAAATTGTCACTCTACAGCGGCCCTGTGCGGCGTAACATTGTCGTCTTGCAGCCGAACATTGTTTACATTAACCCTTCTTACATGTGGCAGACAGTGGTTTTCCAGAATGTCCATTTACACGACCGCGTTCATGTGTTTCCATCTGGCACCACCAGTGATGTTTTCCTCCATAATGAATACCGGCCCATACCACCTTCCATCTTGATGATCAAGGATGTAGCGGCTCTTCCCAATAAACACATTTCGCCAGTGTCTGAGCTGTAATCTTCTGTGCTCGCTTGCCCAGCGAAGTCGGTCAACTCTGTGGTCAACGGTTGGGCGTGGACATTTGGTCATTCGTCTTGCTCGGTAACCATGTTGAAGCAATCGCTGATCTACAGTTTGGAGGGAAACGTTGATTCCATAGTGTCTTCTCCACAAACGACGAAGACGGCTCGTTGCATTTTCCGGGCTCTACGGTACATTAAGCAGTCGGCGATCATCTCGTCTGGTAGGCAATCGTGGTCGTCCTGACCTCAAATGACCCGCCTCTCGATGTGCTTATCTGCGGATTTTTACAGATCGTAATCTGCGATATTCCGAGGAAATCAGCGACTCTGGCTTGTTTGTACCCTTCCCGTCGGAGTGCAAGTACTCTTCAGCGTATTGACAACGCCGTTGGACATGTTGGGAACATCTGTGTCAGTTTTTGTTGTAAAATAAACAACCAACTCTGTAAAATGGGCTCCTTGCACAACGGCTTGGAGCAGGGAAAAGGAACAAACAACAGACGTCTGACCTTTTATAGCTCCCCACAAAAGGCATCGTTACGTAATTCAAAATTATGCATGGATTCACTTCACCTGGGTAGTGGGGACTCATTATGTAATCATTCATCGACTCTAATATGATTACTGAGGCGTCCATATAGAAATACGTTTTAAGATTACTTGTAGGTTACTAAGTTCATGGTGATATGTTAAAGAGACTGACCATTCAAGTAGTGTGGCGATATACACCCTAGATATCATAAATATCTCACACTGTAAGAATCATTCCATAAAAAGTGGTAAAAATGAGCAACCGTGTATGTTTTTTTGTATTTTAACCATCGTCTTACCAAGCTCGTTTTGTAACTCAACTTTCTAAGTTGATTTGTTGCAACCTTCTTTATAATTTTTCTTCCGATGTTAGAAAATGGTGATATCAATGTATGGCGATTTTTTCCCTATTGATACAAAAGAACCAGGTCATGCTTTGGCGGCCACGGAATTTATCACGTAAACCCGAAAAATTGTTATTTTTTATATTTTTCCTATTCCAAAACCATTGGAGCTGAAGGATCGACTCCATTGTAAAGATTTGTTTTTTTAATATCTATATTGTTAAAAAAAATAGTTGTCTGTCTATCTGTCTGTCTGTGCGCACGCGATAATTAGCCCATTTTACAAGTTTGCACCACATTTTGGCCAGAATTGGCAGATCCCTCAAAGTCAAAATGCAAAAATGAATCTCTCAAAACAATGTCCTTCCGTAATTTAAGTTTAATTTTAAAATAATTAAAGGAACTTACTCGGCGTCTGGATATATTCGCTTGACTTTATTCAATTCCTCTTCGGAATCAAAGTATTGATTCTTTTGACACATGTTCCTGGACAGTTAGCGTACTTAAGATGATGGATGAGGTTCCTGTTTCCATGTGTTAGCGTAGATGATGCGTCCAGGTTGACGGATCCAAGCAAGCAGTTGTAATTCAACCTACACGTACGGAATTGAAAGTCCAAATCCACAGTACGTGAATGTTATAGAACATTATGGGATTTAAAATTCAATTATTTAAAAAATTAAAGTTGATAAGAATGATACATACATAAACTAAAGGAAATGTGTAATGCCATCTTAACACGTGCCCAAGCTAAAAAAAAACTTTTTCCGTAGGGCCCAAAGGGGAAGGGGGGGTTCCTAGGGACCCAACCTAGATAACCACTTTCACGTGGGGGGAGTTTGTTGATAGGCACTCACACAAATAAATGGGGGTACCCAGGAAGAACCAATACCCAACAAATAAAAATGAAAAATCCGCCTTTGACCTATGGCAATTGAAATGTCCCTCTTCAAACGGAGGTGGTTCGCACATTCCCCCATCCTCAGAAAACTCCAAATATAAGGTTTTTGAACCAAAATAAGCATTATATCTACTCTAGAAATAACCAATTAAAATAAATGCATTGCAAAATATAGCCAAATGGAACCATCTTGTTATTTTTTCTCAGAAACTCCAAAACTGCCTTTATTTTTTCACATAGTTAAGAGCACGGCATGACAAAATTAAAATTTATGCTTTCAAGCATATTAAAAGGTGATGTGATTTAAGTAGTATTAATTATAATTAATTACCTCCTAAGGGGGGTTATATCTAAGCAAATAAATCCCAAGATTTAATTACTTTAATTGTTTATTAGTATTAGTAATATCTTGATTTTTTGCACAGTCCGTAGTGCCCACAGGGAGGGGGGGGGGGGGGGGGACCTAGGAACAAAACTAATATTCTAATTGAAAGCCTGGGCGGATTTTAATTTGTGTTGTATCAGGAGAAAGAGAAAGCGTATTCATAAATCAGACAATTAAGCCAAACAAATCTTTGAAACAATTTTGATGGTGTAACCGAGAAACTCGCAAAAAAATATGGACCCACCCCCCCCCCCCCCCTTGGGCACTAAGTGTAAAAATCTCTTCCGTACAGAAAAATACCGGCAGTAAATACATGTTGAATCGGTAGTCTCTCAAAAGTATTGATGGAAAATCTTCAAAGTCGATGCGAAGGGATGACCGTCATCGGAATTCACTTTTTTCGAGCCCTGCGCAATTCAAGCGGGAGGAGGGCAATCAGCGAGTGGAATGGAAAGCGATTGTGCCGTCGTTGCACCACTTTGTATAAAAGAGAGGGAGAACCTTTTGAAAGGTTTGTGTTGGTGCACAATCCAGGTAATTTAAAGCAATATTAGAAACATTTTTTGAAGAGCGCCCCCAATTTTCAAATTTGATATTTTTGCACGTTACGTTTGGTCATTGTTAGGAAAGGAAAACTATCCCTGGGAAAAGAAGAAGAATGACTAAAAAAATGCCGTATATTTATCCAAAAATACACGATTTTGTCATTAGAAATTGGGATCCCAAAGGGGGGATTGGGATCAAACGGCAGAGCTGGAAATGCTACAGTTATGTTCCGTCCATGAATAAAATAGTGCCACCTCGAGGAAAAATAAACTCAACTTGGATTGCATGATGAACTATTTCAAACAACTAATGGATGAGCGTAGACCGTAAATGCGCTATTTCCGGCTATTTCACGATGGAAGGCCGTTCGGTTCCAGCAGCCATTTATTATTATCGGGGATACTCGTATATAGGTTGTGATTTTTTTGTGTTAAAGTAGTAGTATTCCTTCGTTTGTGGACACATAGAACATTTTTCAACTTAACATTCACGGTATAGTTTACTAGCCAGTTACCCATGCAATCGTTGTTATTGTGAAAAATCTCCAAATTTTTGAAAAAATTGGGGGCGCTTCTTCACAAAAACTGTGCTAATATTGTTAAGCCAATGGTGTTGAATGACATCATGGACCGGAGAAGAGAAAGAGAGAAAATTGGCATTAAGTTAAAATTTTAAGCTGTCATTTGAAGTTATTTTCTAATGTATAGTAAAATAATTATAATTTATCGACCAAATGAAACTCTTTGTTTCAGGATTGTTTTAGACGCTCTGTACATGTATGTATACAACCTACTGGAGCAATCAAAGCCACAGTTGAACTGAGCAGAGGACGAAGCACAGCCTCATCAGGGTTCATTTGACAGCTTCAATAAAAAAATATGATGACAATATGATTAGAATTGCACCAAGTAAACTTACGAATAACTATTGATGCTGGAAAGGGGTACTGCAATTGGTTTACAATTATTAATATCAATTTCATATTAATATTTACTTTGTGGATTAGGGCTAATTTTGTTTCAACCTTCTTTGTTATGCATAATGCCAAAATAGAATAAAATTGAAAATAATAATTAACTGCACCCCATAATTATTAAAAGCGGACGGGGCATGGCACATTTTCACCACAATATGAATTTCTCAATTTGCCTCAAAATGATAGTCTAGGCCATGTGAAGAACAGAGATATATTTTACACCATAAAAAAAAAAACATACCCCCCCAAAAACAGATAGGGGACATGATATGAGAATATAAAGACATCCAGTGGTTAATTTTGAGGCCCACTTTTAAGGTTTTCCATACTTTAAATCAACAAATGTGTATATTACAAGCATTATTTTTGAATCGTAATGACTGATATTAAAACCACAGAGGTTATAGACCGATCAAAGTCCAACAGTGTGCATAGCGTGGGAAACATGCATACGGCGTGCGTGTTCTTGTGTTAAACGCCATTTTCGTCGTCTGCTGAATTTAACGTCCCCGGCGACGCTAAATTATAAAACACCTATAGATGATATCTATCGCTCTTCTACCAACCCAGTCTTGTGGCTCAGTTGGTTAGAGCGCCGTCACTAGTAATACGGAGGTCGCCGGTTCGAATCCGGCCAAGTGCATATGGGTTTTTTGCAACATTGTGTGCGCTGGCCATCTCCAGGGAAAGATTAATAAATACCCATCCTTGTCTACCTGGAGAACTAAGTATTTAAAATTTCAAAACAAATATAAATTGTATATGTAAATATACTGTTCTGATGCTATCCGCTAGGAAAGCGATGGACACCTTTCGAACTTACACCTATAGATGATATCTATCGCTATTCTACCAACCCAGTCTTGTGGCTCAGTTGGTTAGAGCGCCGTCACTAGTAATACGGAGGTCGCCGGTTCGAATCCGGCCAAGTGCATAGTTTTTTTTGCAACAATTGTGTTCGCTGGCCATCTCCAGGGAAGATTAAGAATACTTTCCCTTACTTTGTTAAAAACAATCATTAAATATAGAACAGCTATGTCACATGTGGTTAAGAACCGATTATTAAATTGGAAAATCATTTTGTGATTATGAAATCTTTTTTATGCAGATGCAATATTTTGCCATGTGTGTACCAATTTATTATAGCTGTGAGTCTAAAAATAATTTAAGCTATTAATTGGGATTATTGATTTGTTTTAAATATTTCGGCGACTATTTTCTACCACTATAACACCTCGAAAAATAACTCTCTAAACTGTTAATGAGCAAAGTATGTTGATTTTCATTTATTTTTAATATGTTGCTATATAGTTATAAGGTATATTAGTGAATAATGAAAGGACAGACTTTATAAAAGAATGAAAATTACTCTGAAGAGGAGTAATAGTTCACTCACTTTAAAATGAATTTCAACCTTTGTAGTTTGAATGCCTTTGGAAGAGTGACAATTCACTCCATGGAGTGATATCATATGCGCCAATCCATGAAGTGTAAATTTTTCACTCTTCTACAGTTAAAGAGTGGTACCTAGTACACTTAATTCAACAATAACTTGATTTCAAATGTTAAAATAATTATTAGTAGCAGCTGTTCATCGGGTTCACAGACATGCGGACGCCGTGACATTTTCAACATATCGTGGATGGGTTCACATTGCTTACTTTCAAAACTGTTATGTTTTTGGTGTTTTCAATTGTCGCCTTTGCTTGTACATGGCTACTTTTGGATCTATTGAAATTGGCCATACCACAAATTTCAGTCGGTATGCATAGATAAATTGTTCTAAAATATTTTGATTCACACAATTACGCACATCTCGTTCAAAAGGTAGTACGGTTATAATTTGGTTATGAGTAACACTTAAACTACAAGAGCTTACAGTTACATAATGCATGAATTGAATGTTCAGGTTTTGTGTTTAATTAACGAGTCATTAGTTAGGATGAAGTGCGTGGGTGATGAGCAAGACACAGAGTTCGGCCCTGATCTTTTATTGCATATCCACCACTTTGGATTTTTGAACAATTGTATTAACTACCGACCCCCCAGGATTTTGTGGATTACCCAGACACACAAGACGAATTTTATCTTCAATTTTTAGTTTAAAGGTATGCCTTTACCCAATTATTTTCATTAACATGCGGGAATGGATTGTCTCCACTTAATTTTCTTATGATGACTATTTTTGTAAGCTCCTGAAAAACAAATTTACGCTCAAGCCGCCATCTTGGATTTTTTCAGCCCCAATTTCATTAATTTGCTAGTTTTGTTACATTTTGAAACCAATGAATGAATTTTTTCGTCAAATTTTTAAGCTTACAAGGAGTTCTATGAAAATGATTCTTTCATATAATACAAGTTTAAATGCCTGTTCCTTCGAATGGTTATAATTTTTGGCATAAATGATCGAGCCGTCATGTACACGAAACCTGTGAAGAGCATCAAATAGCCTAAATTGACATCAGAGTCGCCGAATTGGTGGGTTCATTTTGTGTCCATAATGCTTATGCGTCAAATAACACCAATATTCCCAATTATATCAATTTGTTCAAAAATCATCGGAAAGTCCTTGATTAGAATAGTTTAAACATATAATGTTCTTCGCTGTTTTAGTATCTATTTTGGTATTACGCGTTACGTACCGTAAATAAATATGTTTAGGCAAATCCTAAGTATATTTCCAAGTGCACTTCGTTATTCATTTGTCCATATATTATTATACTTGGAGAGGGTTAGTGTATACATACAAGAAGAACATCCTATATCATCCAAAGTGCATTCCAGAAAAGGTACAAACTGAAACGTAAGACCACCTAACATAACATAACTGTTTGTTGTGCAAGTATGGTGTCTGTGAGAAATTAAAATTTGGCCCACTCAGTCAAATATTTTCCCTTACTTTTTGGAGTCAATTAATTAAATAATGCCCACCCAGTAAATAATTCTTATAATTTACCACACTGCTCCGCTTTAAGTGTTAATTCCCTAAAACCACTTATAATGTAGTGATCTTGTGACGTCAACCTTCTCGGATTCCATTGGCAGGTTAGGAAAGACCCTACGTTTATTTATTAATTAAATTGTCCGCTTTTCTATGGTAAGACGCGGTACGCATATGATTGTGTTTTCTTGAGATTCAAGATAGCTGCCAAACACTATGGAAAAAACGGTTCAACACTAGGGGAAACAGGTTCAAATGTCTTTTTACTGACAATAAACTATTTGATAACTGTCACTACGTAACTACATAATTTGTTCATTTACAATTTTTACCTACAATTTTTATCTATCTTACTGGCCGATCTAAGGTTTCCTTGCAGAAGGGGGCTATCTGGAAGCAGACCGGGATACTACCTGTGGTTTGGGAACCCCCAGCACCACAGACGATGGAACACCTCTTGGTCTGCCCACTGCTGGAGCAACAATGCACAAACAAGGACACTGGCGGGAATTCAGTGAAGCAGCCAGAGTTTGTACCATCTCTGGATGGATCATATTTGAGACCACAGTGTTTGGACACGATATAAGAAGAAGACCTATCTTTATTTGGTTGTTTTTCGGTATACAACAAGGTTGTAAACGCGCATATTTGGATTAAGTCCACCTACAGACCCCTGTAGTGGGAACTAGGTTTCCCACTATAAAGCCCTTTAGAATATAATTATGTTGATGAGCTTGACATAAATGATAAACAAAACTTCAGAGAGGTTATATTGCCTCTCTGAAGGTGTTTCCCATTACTAACGATGTGAATAAAGAAGAAAAAAAAACACAATAATTACAATTCCGAATAACCAGTAGAAACACAAAAACAAACTTTGTGAGTTTA
This sequence comes from Ophioderma brevispina, assembly GCA_023653785.1. Taxonomy (NCBI): domain Eukaryota; kingdom Metazoa; phylum Echinodermata; class Ophiuroidea; order Amphilepidida; family Ophiodermatidae; genus Ophioderma; species Ophioderma brevispina. The sequence continues at coordinate 49,914 of JAMKCH010050219.1, forward strand.
CAGGAGGGCGGCGTTTTACAAAGTACGAACGTGCGAGATATAGTATGATTAGTAAAAGGAACACGACATGGAATGATTTGTTTAAATGCATCTAGTGTTGTGCCAGCGCGTGTTTGTTGGTGTGTTGTTTGAAAACACTTCTCATACCAACCGTAAAAAAATGCCAACAACGTGGCAAAGTTTTTCCACGTGAAATTACTTGCTGACAAAAACATCCCCCAGATCAAAGAAGCATGAAGCCATCATCCTCATCCTGAAAAATGTACAAAACGTTGATAAGAGAGTTACAGAAAAATAATCCAGTTACACTTGTTGAAGAGTAAGCGCTAATATAACCACACAGAAAATTTCTACTTGAGATCAAAAAGATTTATAATAATAGGGACACTTATGTTTGTCACTACTTGGTTATTTGGATTTTATTTTTGTTATAATTTATTTTCCATATTATTTGGTACTTTGTTTTTTGCTTTTATTTTTTTCCTAAGGGTGATCTAAATATTCAATAAAAAAAATGTGTGGTTTGCATGTTTGAAATCAGAAGTCACTAGGCCCAAAATAGTTGTACAAAAAGAGGGGCACTTTTAAGGAAGTGACAGAATGATTTGGACACATCAATCCTCAATCCTTTAGAAATTGTTAGCGCCCAATTCAAAAAAGTTTGCTCTTAGGCGCTGCAAGACAGTAAAACATTAAAACAAAATCAATGAGAGTACGCTTCTTGAAAAAGATGAGATTGAAAGCAGTTTCTTGAAAGGTCAATGTGGCTGCATCTTTGATGTGAGATGGTAATAAGTTCCACTGCTTAGGACCAACGCATGGAGAAAGATTCTGTCACCGAAAAGTTGAGCGACGAGTTTCTGTGTATGATCAGTTGAGCTGCAGGATGACGAGGATGATCTGAACTGACGCCAGGTTGGTTGAACACGTGGAAGGCATATGAGAAATGTAACTTGGAGCATGATTGTGGAGGGCTTTGTAACACTAACAGCAGGACTTTGAATTTGATTCGCGATTCAATGGGCGCCAAGTGGAGAGAAATCAGGTTTAGGAGTGATGAGTCAGAGTATATTTCTTGCACCTTGGTAATAATTTTCTCGCGGAGTCCTTTGGACATTTTGAAGACGTGAGCGCAAGAGGAGACTTAATTAATTCCAGATAAGAGGCTGTTGCAGTATAGTCTAAGCGTGATGTGACAAGAGTGTGAACTGCGATTTTTGGAAGCGTCCAGTGGTAAGCATTTTGCGTGCTTTGTGATGTTCATGAGATGATAATTGTTGGTCTTGATGATGTGTTATAGCCACATGAGCACCATTGTCAAAAGCCGGAGCGATCAAAACACATCACGGCCGAGGATAGAGGGCAGAGGGAAAACTTTGATAATTGAGTTCTGTAAAAACCAAAAAACACCATAAACTTCAGTCTTATCCGCATTTAATTTAAGGAAAGTTATGTACATCCATGGACTGGATTTCATTAACACACTCTTCAATTTTAGAACAGCTAGATCAATAAACCTTTTTGTGAAGTTGGACAAATAGAAATTAGCTGTGTGTCATCAGCATATATGTGTATCTCAAGACCGAACTGGCGAACAAGATCCAAAGAGGCAGAATGTAGACCGCGAATAATAGGGGTCCGAAACCGATCCTTGCGGAAAAAACGCCATTATATCAAAAGGTGGATAGACGAGAACTGTCCATTTATGAGAACACGATGTGATCGTCCAGACAAAAATGAACGGAGCAATTACAGAGGTTTGTTTCCCATGCACTCCAAGCAGACTATCAAGGCGATGGAATGAGAATTTCATGGTCTATAGTGTCGATCGAAGGCACCATAAGTTAGATCAAGGAGGATTAGTATAGTAACTCCGTGCCTTCATGTGACCATAGAATTGTCATTTTGAACTTTTATCAGTGCTGTTTCCGTACTATGATGTTGCTTGTACGCGGTTGGAGTGGTTCGTGGAGATTATTAACAGACATATAGTCATTTAATTGCCTGGCAACAACACGCTCAAGGACTTTTGACAAGAAAGGCAAGTTACTAACAGGGCGGTAATTTTTCATGATGTTGTGGTCCAGATTTGCCTTTTTCAACAAAGGTTAATCAACACCATCTTTAGATGTTAGGAACAAAATGAATGTGAAAAAGACGAGTTATTTACAATGGCAGTCATGGGTGGAAGCAAGATGCAAGAAAGTCCCTTCACCATCCAGAAGGAAGCGGGTCCAGTATACAGGATGGACTTGGCGCTTTAGTGAGTGATTTCATGAAGATCCTTTTTTTCACTAATTGTGAAAAACGCATCATCCCATGAAGGAGACACAGATGATGTTTGACCGGAGAAACAGCTGAGATACAAGCAAGACCGTCTCTGATATTCTGGATCTTTGTGGCAAAATAAGTTGCAAATCGATCTGCAAGTTCAGTTTGACTGGTGTGTCAGGTAAACTTTGAGGGGGCTTCTTTTCTGAAGAATCCTTGATTGTAGGAAACATGGACTTACTGTCATTTACACAGTCACGGATCTTATTATTCAGGTAGGAGCACTTGGCATTAAACAGCTGAAACAATGTAGTACGCTATTTCTAGCTTTTTTAAAGATCTCCAAGTCTTGGGTGGTGGATATAACTAGGCAACCATTGTACGCTCAGGCCTTGCGGCGATTTCGTTAGCAAGAAAGCAACAATCAGAGAACCAAAGCTGTTTACATCATTCACAACTGTTTTGGTCAAACGAAGGGTGCATGGTTATCGGGAGTTCCTGTAAATCACAGTTATATTGTCAAACAAAAAATCATTGATGTTTTTCAGACACGGAGTACAAACTCAGTTCAGATGAAGATAAATCCTCTATGAAAGAACTCATATTGATCGCGAGCGATATTGTCTTAAAGGGTAAATAGTCTTCCTTCACCGGAGGCAGTAGTTTCTCCATATCCAAAGACTGCAAGCGTAGAGATTGTGATCAGATACACGATCAAGGAACGCGAAACCGTTTTGACATGTTATCCACATGACGCGAAATCCGGACGTCCAATGTATGCCCATGAAATATGAGTTGGGCATCCACAAACTGTTTCAAGTCAAGAGAGTCAACAAAGAAACCTTTAAACTTGATGGTTTGACTTTTGTCAACCTGGTTAACCGGTTTTTTTAAAACTGTTTTTGGTTTTTTTATGTGTTGTTTCCTATTGTTGCCTACTTTTAAGAAGAATATTTCCATTCTCTTTGTTTTACGCTCATAGAGCAAAATGAATCTGTATACAGGATTCATAAATAAATAATAGTTGAATAATTAAAAGTGGCGGCCTGGTTGAATGAGGAAATGTGCTGTTAAAATGAGGTTTTCGAACAAAACAATCAATGACTTTATCACAAGCATCTGGACTGGAGCTTAATAACCAACAGCAAATGATCGTTTTAGGAATCGTGCCATCGTTGAAGTGAATTGCCCGACAAAGAAATGTGAATAAGCGTATTATTATATACAAATAATTCCAGGAATAAAAAGCATTTGAAATGCGTTGAGAGGAAATGTGCCATGGAGGTTTTTCAATTAAAAGAATATCAATGGATTATTTCAGTTTAACAGCACGGGTGAGATAAAGCTGGTGTGGTAATCACTAACCTCAACCGACCACAGCAGTTTGAAAGTCTCACTTACTTTTCCGCGAGGCTGGGAGAAGGGGACTCAAAGTCACAAGATTTTGAAAATTTATCAAACCCTTCACTGTGAATCATGCTGTAGTAAAATCCCTGCCAGTGACATGAATCATGAAACTTCGGCGTCATTTGTCCGGGATATTTGAATGACAAAGGCCGATTTGATATGTACTATTTTGTAAATGTTGCACCAGTGGTACTGGGGTCATTTTAATTTACCACGTGGGCTTTTGTTTTGTCTTAGATATTTTCTGGACATTGCAGGCCTTATTGACATTGTGGTCCTGATTTGAAATTCGGCCTGACATTGTTGACATTTGACCGAAAAAACCCCAATATCAGTTTCAACTCTCAATTATCAGTTTCTCAATCATAATAATTACAAAAATCCATATAACAATGTGAGTCAATAAAAAACCTACTTTCAGGAAAGATTTTTTTTCTTCAAAGGGTGAAAACTTATTTTTGCTTAAATATTCGCTTTTGTTGTTACAGAGAGAAAAACAGGCTATCAGAAGAAGATTTTTATTTGGTTTGTCTTTCGGACCTTTGGGTTCAGAAGAAACTATGTCACTTTTGCGGAGAGAACCTAAAAATTCAGTGGCCGATTTTTAGCCATACAATGCTGAGAGAATGACACCGACGTATACCATAAACACATTATAGCAAAGACAATTCACACATTGCAATTTCAGTGGTTTATCGATTTTCTTCTGGACAAAAAACATATCAGTTTGAATAAATAAAAATGGTCTATGTGTAACATAATTATAAGTAAAAATATCTTCAAAAAAATTAAATTCCAATTGTTCAATCAAAACGAGTCAGCTATCTTGAATTTCTTAGTTGGGAAATTGAGTTTTTTACTAAGCTTTATCTTTTGTAATCTCTGGGATATATTTTTATAATACTTCAATTACTCTCCCACCTTCTATTGTTGACAACAATACTTTGGTGTTAATTTTTACTCAAAGCACTGCTTGAAGACCAGTTACTCTAGCTCTATGTAAGCGAGGCAATCTGTTGTTGGCTAAAATCGGCCAAACAGGATTTTTTAAGTATCTCAGCAAAATTAAGCGTAACGTCTTTCCTCCAAAGTCCAAATGACACCAAATAAACGTTGTTCTGAAGCTGCTTATCCCTCTTTATAACCATAGCACACAATTGAGCAACGCCATTCACCTATTTTAATATTTTTTTTTCGGAATGTAGGTTTTTTTTTACTCCACACTGTATTGAACGTACTATATAACATTTGATTTCCTAGCGGACGATGGATTTTTGTTTCTTTCCAATATTTAACCTTCCCAGTGGACATTTGCTTTACTCTTATGTACTATGTGATACCTTAGTGGATTGTGAATTGGCGATTTGAAATTTTGTCACACTTACTCTCTCTATGATGATTGTCTGATTACTCTACCAGTATTTTGTCCTAAACATGCCCATATCGTCGGCCTCGTCACATTGCTGACGATTTGCAAAATACGGATATCGAGAAAGAAGAAAACGCTTTGAAGGTTTTGCGATTTTAATTTGCTCCATACTGTTAATTTAAAACATATTATTTCAATTAAAACATAGTGGAAATCGCAAAATAAGTTAAATTTACAAAAAAATAAAAACGATAAAAAATTAAAAAAAAAAAAAAAAAAAAAAAAAAAAATAATTGTTCACTATGTGAAAACGACAAAATAGCAATTTCAAAGTGTAATAACAAATACGTAACGAAAATACGTCGTTAGGTGACACGTTTGCGCTTGTAAAATTTTGTTTTTTTTGCGTCACTATTTGAAAACGACAAAATTAACAATTCTACCGTTGAACTGAAAAATACGTCGCAAAACACGTCATTAGTCGGTGAAACGGCGAAGACTTCAAAAGGCAATATACGACGACTATGGGCTGCGAAGAAAAGATTTGTAAATTTTGATTTTAACGTTTTGCAAATACGTCATAATTAATATCTTACTAATTAGAGACTTTGAGGTTTGGAATTTGGTGAATTTTGGGATTATGAATGATAAGAGGCAACTGTATCATGAATGTGCAAAACAGTATAACCTATTATTATTATCATAAGCGAGTGGGAAGGTACACGCACATAGAGTCAGATTAGCATCACAAAAATTGAGAAAACCAAATTCTGGGTGTTGCAAGCCCAGCCTTTCCCAACCATGCAAGTGCAAGATAAGTAGATATGGGCCCTAAATAATTAAGGCTTTTCAGTCAAATGCCACTTTCCCCGACTTTGAGAACATACCTCTCGTTTATTGCTCCGCGAAACTTCTGCTTTATGATATCCCGTTATCGGCTCCTCTTTCATAGATACAATCCTTCAAAGCGGTTCCTAAATCTATTCCCATTCAGACCTTGGACGCATAAAGAAAATCGGAATAATTGATTTCGAGCAGGTCATCAAGAAAGGGCTTGTAATTTCTAGTATAAGATATTTTATGAAACTAACAGCATTGAAAAATGGATATCCATAATTAATTTGAAGATGGCAGCCAAACTGGCAGCCAAAATGGCAGCCAAAATGGCAGCCAAAATGGTGTACAATTGAGAACAAAACCGACCTATTGTGGAGCCGATTAAGGCCTTAAAGTGAACAAAGGTGAGAATCAAGGGGGTGGATAATCTCTCAAACGCCTCCGTGATTCTCCTCACGATGTGTATGTGCTGAGTGCAGCTGCGTCTAGCCGAAAACCAGCCTGTGTGTTACGTAGCTGCAAGGATCACCATGTGGCCACATGGTTCACAAGCATTGTTGTAGACATTGGCAGCTATGGACAACTGAGATCATCTTCCCCTAGTAGTTGTCTTAGAAATATTAACATTCGTGATCCATTGGTGTGGAGTCCTAAATGTCAAGAACCATCCCATACATTTCACCATGCCAAGAAGTAGCTATACATTTTTTTACAATGTAAATGTGATATCTGGAGTAAACTATTCCTCACTTGCTTTTTACTAACATGCTAAACGTTTAATGATGTAGATCGTAATGATCCAAACACCTCTAAACATCAAAACTGAATAAGAGATTTGCAACGAGGACAGGTCAGCAAGTGCGATGCCTTGTCAAAGTCCAAGAGAGATTCAGCTGAATTATTGTGTCAGATATTCTTAACCAATGTCCCTCGGCGGAGTCCCCCGGCCAATGTCCTAATATCTGAAAACCGCCGTCCTAGAATTATAGATGATGACACGGATTTGAAAGCAGCCATCATGATAGGCACACAATCGGTGCTCATTGGTTCTCATTTAGGTTTTAACCATAGACCATTTGGCCACATGATCCAACGAGGAATAAAGTAGACGTCCTATATGGTGTACAAGTAAACTTCGTAGTAGTAGTCTTGAAACACACACGCATATTCTTCTTCGAAGAAGTCTGTGTATAGCCTCAGCAGTACCATATAGACGGTTTCATCCATTAATACGACATTTATGTGCACCTTCATGTTTGCCTATAACCTCTATCATGAAACCATGAGCCATGGGCAAACTTGAATATACCAATCTGGACCATAAAGTCAACATCTCAGTTGAAAAATTTGGCTGAACACTGGATATGAGAGTCCAAATTGGGGTATTGGTCAGATTATAGTGGTGTCAAGTGTAAGGCATGCTTTCTCTTATCCAAAACATCAGGAATGCGATCTGCTTCCGTGTTCTCCTCCTCACGTTTAAAGTGATGACATCATTACGAAGATGTTTAAAGTGGTCACAGAAAGATGTTCATGAATCCAATCGGTAAACTCGTCCATATATGTTGCCATATTGCCCCCCCCCCCCGGGGGGGGCATGTGGATTTGTGCTGCCGTCAGAAGAGCAAATCCTCTTCATATTACATTGGCTCATTTAACAAGTTAATCACCGGTGGGAGAACGGGTAGCCCATCCACTACAATTTGAAGTTAGCTGTTGGTCAAAACTCCACATCAGCGTTGGATGTCCGATTCATCAGTGTTGCGACCCATAATTCAACTCAATGGTCTCCTTCAAGGGACAGATCCGATAAGGATTCTATTTCGAAGGATACCACATCTTCGAGTCATTGAGGGTCAAGTAGACGGTAATAGAAATGTAGCAAAGTCTCGCCAATTCTTTCACATGGTGTGTCCTGTTTTTTTTTTGGTTCGTTCAGAGGTTGAAGTATTTTAGGTTAACGCCTTAGCTGTGCATTAAGCAGTGAGTCAATAGGCCGAAACAATATGACTAGGGAATTCACTTGTATTTTGGGAAGTCATACAACAGTATGACTTATTAATTAATACACACCATCCTCTATAATTGACTATCGATAGTCCTTGGTCTTGTCCGCGAAAGTCACTAAAATATTCCTATGCCGCATTTTAGTTATGGGTCATCTTCTTTTTCAGTGTCATGTTTCCTCGTACATCTGAGGACCGCTTTTGTTTATCTAGTATGCAGCCCCCTTGCTAAGTATGAAGAGCAAACGTCCTTTTTCTTCAGATAGAATACTGAATCGTTCTTCGCCGCTTTTAGTCTGTTTATCAGCCCTTTGGCGAATCAAACAAATGTTTAGACGCAGAGGTTCCTCCCTTAGCTTTCTTCAAAATCTATGTCCCAGCGGTCATTTCCAAAACTTTCTTTAAACGGTTCTTTTATTTTTTTTTTTTCCCATGATATTCCTGAGCCTCAATATTCTCCGATCCTCCTTAAGTGAACCCCTCCTCTTACTTTTTCTTATGGCCCCTATACCCTTCGGAGGAACAGAATAAATTAAGTTTGGCGCTTCTGCATCAGACATGTTTCTGTTATATGATTCTTTTATATTGGTTTACGGCCGGGGTCTTTTCAAGTTGATGGAGGGCAACTCACTGACTAAGGGTTAACCTGTGCTGGGCTCTCCCTGAGGTTCCCTAGCTGTAAGGAACTAAGATAGGACGACCATTAACTTCCAGTGATAGCACCATGTACCACAAGCAATAATTAACAATAAGTAAATGATAATAAAATATCAACGATACCCTAAATTATAACGTAACTAATGTAAAATGAAAACCAAACTCGTTGTTAAATCGACATTTTCAAATTTATTCGACTATCCAAAATTAATCTAGGTATTTTCTCATTTCTTTATTTAATGTTTCATCGTAGATTGTAAATCTTACAAATAAATCAATCTACACACTTTCATATTAATAATATTCTTTAAAAATGCCTTTAATTATGAAATTCTTTAGTTTTCCAACATTATACACTTTAAAAAGAAAAATTAAAACTAAAAATATTTAAAAAAAGAAAAAACCTAAAAAATTAAAAATTTTGTAAAATTTCAAAAGTCAATATTGGTTTCTTGCATTCAAACTTATATTTTCTAATTTACTACTTGATTTGTTCATAATTTTTTTGAGAAGCCTTTAATTTCTTATTGATTTGTATTCTATAATTTAGACTAGTAGATCAGTTCTCATAGAATGGACTTTTTGAGTCCTGTTGAAATAGAAATGGCACCGCGCATTCCCCTCCTCCTTGAATATGCATACATCCCACGATAAATCAAGTTATCGATACAAATTTTGAAATTGTGTCGTCAAATTGACAGTTTTGTCTGCACCGAAGACCCCCACACCTCCCGCAGCCGCGTGGTCGGATTTTAAAGAGTCCAGTAGTGTCACAGGTTTGCACAGTGTCCCCAAAACTATTGTCTCTCAGGGCCCCCCAGACACCGCCCTATTCGCACTAAAGTGTTGACATTCACATATTCTTTCCTGAAGCTTTTCTGTTTTGACGCCCCTTTATATCCTCCTTTTCGTTGTCCAGTGTCAGTTTTGTTTTCGCACACCTTTCTTATTTTTCAGCCCTTTTTTCTTTTTTTGTTTTTTGACGGGAAACCGTGGTAAGGGCCCCTTATTATCCCCCTTTAAACACAGTTTTAAACGCCAATCTTTGCTCCCATTTTGCTTAATACTATTTAAAACAAACAAAAAAACCAAACACCACAGGAGCTTTTTATCCGTTTTGTTTTTTCCGTTTTTTCACCGGGTCCTTAAGGTGCAAAAAGGAATAGCTACCCTTTCGTTTTGATCTCTTCCAGCTCATAGTAGTAAGAAAGAACTCACCCATTTCCTATTTCTTATTAGCCGCTTAACGTATCATACATTTTCCCCGACTTTAAGTTCTTATCCTCCAGTGTATTGTATTCCCGGGAGGACCCTGAATGTTATCACGCTCTTTTTTACTCGCTCTGTGTTGGGGGGGAGTGTGTAAATCTTCTTTAGTTACCTTTTCTGCGCCAGGGAGTCCTAAGCGAAAACTTTTTTTTGATTCTTTTCAATTGAATTCTCCATTGTTTTTTCTCTGTGAGTATAGTTGTTTCCGCTCGTTATGCCTAAAAAGTTTTTAATTATTACGTTTGCTGTATTTCGTTCTCTTCTTCACCTGGGTCAGTATCGTTTCACAGACCTGGAAGGTATCACTTATTTCACACCGTCCACCCGAAGGAACATAGAGTGGCTCTACCGACGGCGTTAAGAAGATTAGGGACGAGAGAATGAGTTAACACTTGCTTTTTTGCTCTCCTTACTTTTGTAACTTTTTTGCGTGGATATATACTCGGTCCCCTAGGGTCCGTAAATTCCTCACTCGTTTAAATTTAACTCACCAGAGCATAGTCGTCAATGTTAATTCACTCGGAGCGGGGGAGCCTACCCACCAGTTGTTTTTATCCCATACTTTTCCAGCCTCAACTGGGTTTTTCTCAATCGGCTAGGAGTCGCTTTCTCCGTTCCAATCTTCTGTCTGCAACTTGAGGATGAGCTACTGTAAGAGTATCAGCTGAAGAAAGACACTGTTTTGTGGCTACGCAATTTTTTTTCCTACCTCGGAAGTTTCCGATCCGCATGGCACTCTTGTATCTCTGATACAAAGACTACTATAACTCATGAAGACTCTCCCATTAATCTTTTGTGCTGGGTACAGAGTTCTAAATTGCTTATTTCCTCCCATTTGGGCTAAGAACGGTCATGGCTATGAATCACGGGGTAATCCGTCTGGTGAAGAAATGTTCCATTAGTGCCACTTTTTCTTGTTCTCTTTGATAGCCGTTACGCTGCGCCCGCTCACAACTGAGCTCTCTTATGTTTCATTTGCTTTTATGCCAGCGTGAAGTTCACTTCTAATTGGGGGTTAAAGGAGATTCCAGGCGGAGCTCCGTGTTCCTTTTTGCCCCTTACAGAAACACTTATCAAAGGAGGGGGACTCCTATCCCACTGTGAGGTTCATTCTGTGACCATGGTGAGTTGACTCCTGATACAGTGTTTCCAATGGCATACTCGGAAAGAGCTAGGGTTGGGAGAGAATTCCCGAGCAAACGAAGCAAAGAGCCTAAGTCTTAACGGGGGAGTATTGGTGCATGTTACTAAGGTCAAGCACTCCGAGATAACGGTAGGTTGATATTGGCCCAACAGTGAAGGAACATGAGGGGGAGCGGTCTCTTTAGATTTTTATTCCAGCCTCTCGACGTCCCTTTAATCTCCCCCCTTTCGTCGCCCGCACTAGAATTGGACTAGAATCCAAGCTTCAGATGTTGCAAATCAAGTAACAACACTTTACCAACACTCTGTCTCGTTTCAAAATGCAGATTCCTTGGCCAGTATTCATTAAATAACAACCTACATATACCCTGGATATTTGCATGGTAACCCAGAATTCTCACAGTACAGAGTGTTATGGCTGTAATGGAGTTATTTTTAATGAACTTAGTCCTGTGGTGTAGCCTTGTTCTTCGGGCGATTAAGGGAGCACGTAAAAATGTGATTAAAGAACCTTTTTATCCAGACGTAAAACCAGTTGGATATTTTCAATGCATGAATCACAAAGATAATCACAAGAATAAACAGAAACTTGCATATAATCTCCAATTCACCTTACACGTTCCGATTAACCTTCGATAAGAGCAGTGAACATAGCTACCAAGGCGTATTTTCGGGCGGTCTGTCACGAGTACTCCTCCTAACACCGTTTCCGACCAGAGTAGTCTTTTCGGGCTTATTTTATCACATGAATCGAAAAGTCACTATTATCCTATTATCTCTCACAAGAAGCATGACAATTACAGGACCGTACCAGACCCAAAGAGCCAGGAATTGGATAGCGGCTTTTTTCCCTCGCCGTTTCATGGGTTTTGATGCCACAGGTCATCGCGTCAAATTTGGGCTATTTTAGACAAAGATGGCCAGCACAGCAGGCCAAATAAAATAGTATCTCAGTAATTAAATTCAACATATCAATCAGTCATGATGAGCAGGCAAGGCACCTTCATACCAACGGGGACCATAACAAGCCTAAAGTAGTATCAAACATGTAAGGTCAGATTTAGCATTTGAGCGTATAATATCAAAACATTTATCAAAATTCAATTGAGCTCTTTTAACATACTAGAAGACCAGCAGCAAGCAGGGACCAGTTTTAATTCTCTCAGCACTTAGTTCAACATACATTTTACATGATGAGCAGAAAAGGCAAACATCATACCATGCCATAAAAGCCTATGGAAGTATCAAACATCATACTACGCCATAAAAGCCTATGGTAATGTATCAAACATCATCCCACGCCATAAAAGCCTATGGTAGTAACAAACAGGCACGATCAGATTTAGCATTTTGAGCAGTATGAATATATCAAAATCTTAAATCTTCCAAATTTGTGGTAATTTGAAAAGATGGGCCACAGCATAGACCATTTTAATAGCAAATCACAGCAATTTAAAATCATACATATCAATTCACAATGAGAACGCAAGGCACATCATACCAACGCCCATAAAAAGCCTACGGGTAGTATCAGCATTCAAACAGAATTTTGACATTAGAGCATATGATATCAACATCATTTACATCACCCTACCAGAACATCTGCGGTATTAATCAAATACTAGCACATTATAGTAATATAATTTTATATTCATATAATTTATTAATTACATATGAATTAACACAACAATTGTAATTGATAATATTTCAATCACTAATCTTCCAGCACAAAATTATGCACATAGAACAAATCCCAAATGAGAAGTGATTTCACATTGTCATTTACTATTTAGCTACTTAAATTCCATACACCGGAAACAGTAGAGGACGTAGCAAAATTCCACAACACCAGATACAGAGGTGAAAGTGCTGTATAAATTGACATAACTTACAACTCAATGGGCCAAAAAGACTATACGTAGCATGATGTTCACGATATATTTTGCCAAGCTTTTCGCCCACAGGGCTTCACCAGACCACTACTAAATAAAACGAATAGAAAGAATGCAACAAATGAATTAAGCATGCACACCGCCCAATGGTATTTACAAACTGCGTGATACATAATCGTATAATGAGTGAGTAATAAAGATAACAATAACTACAGATATAATCCGGAATATATTATGGGCCGAGTTTGAACTAAATTGAATTTTGGGTGAACAAATATATTATGATGAAAAACTGTAAAAACTCACCAGAAGAAAGAGCTGGACAAAAGTGCGTGTATGCGAGTGTTAGTTAGACATGATCGGGATGAGATAATGACTTGGAGAGGGTGACAAACAAGACGGTGAGGGCGTGTATGGCAAAGGACGAAAAAGAAAAAAAAAAAAAAGACGGGGGGCAGGACAAAGTAGGTGATAGGCCTAGGGGTCGGCTTGATACCATGAGGTTTAAGAGTGTGAGACTTAGCAATCCCCAATATGATTCACGACGGACGATGATGTTTTCTCGTTGAGTGATGATACTTTTCAATGACCCATTAAAGAAATGTTGTTGATCGAGTGATCAGGGGCATTGAAATGTTCAACGATAGGAATCTTTTTGTTGTTTGATATCTGATTTCGTGTTAGAAAGAGGGTATATAGCCCTGAGCTAGTTTCATTTATTGCAGGTGATGAGATAGATGACCCACTGTGTCTTGCATTGGATATTGTAGGTGATGGGAAATGATTCCCCTGTATAAGAACTTAGTGAATTTGTGAGACTCATTAATGAAGGGGCATACTGAGCACTTTTAGACCTACATTTAAAGCAGCCAGGGTTAGTCTCTTTATTAAGGGGGTAGTTTGGCAGTGACTGTGAGATCCCGTAAGTTGCGGGGACGGCAAAGGCGAGAATAGGTGGAGATCGGCCATAGCGTGTTTATATTAATATAATATTAATACTGGTGGTTGTCTGTCTGTCAGGGTCTGTCTGACCGCGGCATTTTTTCGGAGACCGAGGGTTGCACTTTCATGAAAATGGGTGGCTGGGTGCCCCTTGACCTTCTAAAGACCGAGTTTGTATTGTTTTTTTTTTTTTTCGTTTTAGTGGCCAGAGGCATCAGGGGTCATTCAAGGTCAAAGGGGTCAATGGGGTTGGTGTGTGGACATGACCTTGGGATGTGATTGTTGATGCCGGGTCATACAAGCCAGAGTGATCGTGAAAACCGGGGACCGCCTAGTTAATATTAATTAGACAAAGAATTTGGTGGGCTATTCAAATGTGTCTTGCCTCTTCAATCATATGGAGTTAACTTGTTTGAATTTTATTTCAACAACGTAACAGCAGCCAGCCAAGTATCATAAATGTGTCAGAAAAAAAAATATGTGGGCATATTTTTTGTTACAAGCTGGCACCATGTCAGATCAACTGCTAATATGGTATTATTTCTCATAAGAGTTGTTGCCCAAAATACAAAATTAAGTTTTGGCCGTTTTGGGCCAAAAAAGATGATTTTTGGCTAAAAATATGTTTTTGAGATTTTGATGTATGTGATATCTTCGAAACAAGCTTTATCAGAAATTACCACTTTTAAGTAATTTGGACTTAGTTTCGTCTTAAATAAAAAGTAATGATATTAAAATAAGAAAATAAATAAGCATTCCAAGAGCATTGAAGTGGTAAATTTTTTCTCAAAAATAGTGTATTTGAACTTTAATGCACATAACATGTTTAATGTAAGCACAAATCATCAAAAACCATTAACACTTAAGTGACCAAGGGGTTTTCATCCCGTTGGTGCCCAAGGGGGGAGGGGGGGGACCCACTTCCCGAGGGAATATTGCACGAAGTATACCACATGTGAAGGTCATAAGACAACCCCAAATCAGCAACAAAAACTTGAAATTTGTTATTTTGGCTGCAATTAGGGGCAAAACATGTTTTCAAAAACACGCGAAAAATTGGGAAAAAGACGGAAAATTCAAATGAGCCTTGCGCTTACACCAAAATTTTGAAAACTTATTTTATGTTGATATCTATTATAGTTTTAAACCAATATGGGCTTATTTTAGGTGTGACCTGAATATTGGGCTTATATTTTAGTGGTTGGACCCTGATTTCAGCAGCCTTTACGGAATAAACGCAGAATTATGAAGTTTATTCCGTACAAGTCTGTTGAATTCAGGATGGGTCACTAGTGACCCAGGGTCGCTAATTGTCACAACCCATATTTTGTCATAATTAACTAATTCATGTAGTTAAAACACAAAAGAAAATAAAAATATTACCAGTGCATTTAAGGTCAGTTTTCTCAAAAATATTGTTTATTCAAACTATAATGATGTACATAACATGTTAAAGGTAAGCACAAATAAAACACAGTTCGGTTGCCTAAAGTGTGAAATTTCGTTTACTTTTAAGTAGAAATGTACAGCAGTGTTAACTTTAAAGGGGCATTCTAGGATATGTTACAATGATTGCTATATATCGGTAAAAAATTCACATGTGATTTTGGTCCGAAAATTGGATTTTTGAGTTCATTGTATTTGTTATGGGCTATATTATAGTCAAATTAACAAATTAAAGGTCCAGGTCCGATCGCTAAAGCCTCGTCCCCAGAATCCCCAGATTTTACCGGAAGTGGTCAACATTTTGGTATCGAACAATATTAGTTTTCTCATTTCCCCTCTAAAAATCTAGGGCAAAGAGATATTTGGTTTCGAAGTTATGAGACAAAAATGTGCACCATTTTAGTCGACCAATATTAAGTTTACACAGTAATCTATGGGCTTACAAAAATCAAGTTTTTTAGCTTCACAGCAAAACGGATTGAAATATTGTGTGATGAAACTTACCAGATGGGGTTTTGGGGTCAAGGCTAATCTACCAAGATGAAAACTTCATATCCTTGAATCGGGGCCATTCCCCTTACATGTAGTAAAAAACAAAGAAAATAAAAACATTCAAGAGGCATTTAAGGTAATTTTCTCAAAAATATTATTGAAACTAATGATTTAGACACATGTTTAGTAAGCAAAAAAATAATTTAAAACATGTTAAACAGTTGTGACTGACCTAAAATACAATGCTCTCACTTTTTATTAGAAATAAAGCATGTGTACCTTAAGGGGCATTCTTTCCTTGTTTTTTTTTTTTTTTTTTTTTTTTTTTTTTTTCTTTTTTTTTTTTTTTTTTTTTTTTTTTTTTTTTTTTTGTTTTTTTTTTTTTTTTTTTTTTTTTTTAAATAATTGTTTAGTCAACAGGAAACCTAATTCAAAATTGTGATGTTGGACTGAAAATTTGGTTTTGCTAATTTCCTGTTAAATGTACTTGATATACTTAACATAGCGTTAGTGAAAAAACCAGTTTGAACAATTGGAAAACGACACACTTGGGTCATAAAGTAACAAATCAATGTAGAATGGACCCAAGTTATTATGGTCTTTTAAGGGACATGCCTCCAAATTATGTTAATTTAAATAAAAGCTGACTTAATGGACAGCGGAACATCAAGACCTTACGAAGATGAACAAATAATATTATCACTCTTTTACTTTTTATATAATCTAAAATAGCATCTTAACAGCCTAGTATAAGATACGGATTACTTAATTATCAGAGTTCAGTAAAGTATTACTTAACTTGTGTAAAAGCTTGGACCAAGAATGAAGTACTGATGTCACTACAAATGAAACCACATATTTGTATTGTATCATGGCTTACATTAAACTTACTTTGTTCACACACATATAGCAATATAGTGACAATTAAAGGTGGTTGTTCCGATTTAGGTGTATTGTGGTCTCTACTCGTGATATGAGAGCCTGGCCACTTGCACATACATCCATCAAGTACCGTGGGAAAAATACTTGTGGTTTTGATGGTGACGCAATAATGATGTTGCAAGCCCTATGCATACTGTGCTAAAAAGTGGTTAACCACTAAAACGGCGGTTTTGTGTTTATATCTTGGAAGAAATGGGTTTCGAGGGCTCAAATTTCAGGACGACTAATGAGAAAAATACGGCCTTTCATTCGATATCAAAATCGATACTACTTCCGGATAAATCGGGTCCCAAAGACGATCGGAACACGCCCCTTTAAGTATGGTAAGTTTATCCATTATTTAGGAATTGTATAAAACTATTGTTACTGTAAAAACTATCCGCGTAAAGAGCGGGTGGGGAGCCCACGTAGGAAACATTCGCCTCTCAGGGACTTAGACAAGGAAGCTGGCCAAGAATCACATCAACACGTTGGATCTGTGGGCAGTTCATCTGGCGCTGAGACATACTCTCCATCTAGTCAAGGGTAGTCACGTCCTAGTCCAGGGTGACAACATGTCGGTCGTCTCCCACTTATAAACAAGTTAGGGAAGAACCCGGAGTCGCACCCTTGCTACAGACAGTCAGTCCTGGTGGTGTCTCCGTCATCGGATCACCCTGACGGCCGTTCACCTCCCCGGGGAAGACACACACTGGGGGGGCAAGATGGCCCTATAGAGGAAGACATCCGGAAGTCGGGCCATCGAGGGTCCGGGGGTCGTCGGTGGCACCTCAACCCCAAGATATGCAGAATAGTTTTCAACAGGCTGGAACACCCCCTCGTGGTCCTGTTCGCAAACCGCCTCAACGCCCAACTCCCGACATACTGCTCGGGGCCAGGGACCAGCGGCCCTTCACCGGACAATGGAGTGGGACGGAGTCGCAGTTTACGCCTTCCCTCCGATCTCCCTAGTTCCTCGAGTTCTTCTCAAGTTCACCAGGCAAGCAACTGCCGCATGATTAGGTGTGCCCGAATTGGCCTCGGAAACCGTGGTTTCCAGCCTCCTGTCGGTCTGCTGTACGCAAACCCGTTGACTCTTCAATGAGGAAGGTCCTGATCAAGACTCCGGGGGGGTCTCCTTCCGATGGAGACTCTGAGGGCGATCAACATGAGGCATGGCCAATGTCATCCAGTCCTACATCCGCAGAGGCCTCTTTCGCTCCAAGCGCCGTCTGGCGGGAGAGGCGGAGCCCCATACAACAATGGAAAGACTTATAATTCCAGGATGGTCACCAGTACCGGAATGGGTGCAGGGATCACCAAGGGACCCTATGCGAGCAACTCTAAAGGAGGTGGCGGCCTTCACTGATGCAAGTGTTCGAAGATGGAGCCAACCCATACACAGTCAGGAGTTGTCGCAAGGCAGTAGGAGCCATTCATATGGAGTTTGGCGGAGGCATCACCGTGTCTATCTCGCCAACGTTCATGACCTCATCAAGGGAATGCATACATCGACGCCGCTGACGCACTCTGGTACCAGCATGGGGCCTGCCAACAGTCCTCCAGCATTCAACAGTTATCCTTATGAGCCTCTTCACCATACGTCTCTAGCGGACACCAAGAAGACTCTCTTCATTGTCGCCGCAGCATCAGGCAGGAGAGGTATCGGATATACATGCTCTGTCTATAGCGAGAGAATCACCTCACCTTCACAGCGCAACCCCCGTCACCTTCTTCACGACAGGTTACCTGGACAAGAATCAATCTCTCAGCTCACTCCACAGCCGATCATCCTCCCAGGTCTCCGACAAGCTTCAGGTTCCAGCGTGAAAGACACTGGTGTCCAGTGAGAGACTGAAGTTTTACTCTAGCAAGACTTCGCCCTATAGGGGGGCTGCACGGGCAGCTTTTCCTCACGACCAGAAGCCGTTTCGCCCGCCTCCAAGACGACATTAGCCAGGTGGATCGTGGCAGTCATAAAGGAGAGCATGCTGTACGGAGGGTCGTCTTACGGGGACGCACATAGGAGATCACGACGTAAGAGCTCAGGCGGCTTCTTGGGCCTCTACCAGGGGAGCATTTATACAAGATTCATGGACGCTAGGAGGACTGGTCGGTCTTACATTCTAACAAGTTTATCTCCGAGAGGTCCTAGTACGCAGCGGTTCGACAGGCAGCTAGGATCCTATCCTCAGCTTCCTCGTCATCACAGAAAGCCTCCACATCTTCCAGTCGCCACAGCTCCCAGTAGCCTTTACCCATTGAAGTCGGTAGTTTACTATTCTATGATTGGTTTGTTAACCTTCTCCATCAGGACCATAGCACCATAGCTCGCTTGCCTTATGGCCCGAGCAACTCTGGTATCCGGGTTTGACTCTACCAGTTTGCAATTTGTGGCATAATCAGCTTGAATGGAACGTACTAGGAGATGTAGTGATTCCCCTCTCCCCGGGAGAGTCTATCACATAATCTCCGTATACTTACCATTCAAGCCTTACGCTCGCCCCCTGTCCGGGCCCCCATGCCGCCCAGGACGGGGCTCACTGTGTTCGCTCTCCCGCCTCGTTGAGTCAACCCGGTGAAAGAGCATAACAAAATGATCCAGAAGTCAGTGTTTCTAGATTCATCGCCCCATGCATGCGCATCAGGGGTCGTCGAACTTTTCCATTGGTAACTTCTTGGTGTCCCTACAGATCATCTGATATTATGAACACAAAGACAAAGTCTTGGAAAATTGTATTTGTAAAAAAAAAAACTTTTTAATCAAAAATTTTCCCGGATAGAATAATTAATTAGAAACGTGTCATAAATAAATGCTGTTGAGGGTCCAATATGTGTTTCCGTACGTGGGAAAAACTATGTATCTTTATGTCTAATTAAAAAGTGACAGCATTCTATTTAGGTCAGTCAAAACAGTTTTACATTTTTTGATGATTTTTGGGCTTACTTAACATTTTTGTAAATCATTGGTTTCAAATATACGTTATGTTGAGAAAATGACCTTAAATGCTCCTGGAAAGCTTTTATTTCCCTTGTTTTTACTACTTAATTTGTTAATTATGACTAAATATAGCTCATAGTGGCTTAAAAACTGATTTTCATCTAAAACTACATGTCCTCTAGTTAACAATACAGTAAATCAGAAAATCCAATTTTCGGGCCAAAATCACTATGGAATGTTCATCCGATGATCCAGCAATCATTTACATATCCTATAATGCCCCTTTAAAGTTAACACTACTGTAATTTGTACTTAAAGTAAAAGCATTTACACTTTAAGGTCAAACAGAACTGTGTAAATGTGTTTTTGAGTTTGTACTTACTTTAAACATGTTATGTGCATAAGTTCAAATAAACAAGATTTTGAGAAAAATTCACCTTACATGCCTGGTATGCTTTGATTTTCTTTATTCTAATTATCTTTAATTTGTTATTTAAAACGTAAATATAGTCCAAATTACTTAAAAGTGTATTTCTTCTGATACAAGCTTGTTTTGAAGATATCAAAATACATCAAAATCTGAAAAAATCATATTTTTGGCCCCAAAATCATCTTTTTTTTTGGCCCAAAAGGCCAAAAAAATAAAATTTGTATTTTTGGCAACAACTCTTATAGAAACTCTACCATATTAGGCAGTTGATCTGACATGGTTGCCAGCTTCTAACAAATATGCCCATAATTTTTTTTCTGAACACATTATGATACTTGGCTGGCTTTCTATAATTGTATTTAGTCCCTACTATTGAGCCAAAATTCGAGGAGGGCGGCCAAGAAATTTCAATTTTATACGTCCGCCCATTGGTGTTACACTAAAAGCGAAATCTGACGAAAATTCAGATGTTTGTATATGGTGTCAAAGAATATTTTGTTACTCCATAATCGTTGGAGCTAAGAATCAACTCCACTGTAGAGGTTATTTCCTTATGGGGGGGGGGGGGGGTGAATAACGGACGAGGGACGAAGGTCCCAATGACCGACCCACACAAAATGTCAAATCGGTTTGTGGTTTGTCCTGTATTCCTATTTCATTAGCCTTTGTGAGTTGCTATACTGAAAGAGTCTTGGCCGCCCATCGTCTGATTTCAGTCTGAAAAGTCCTTCCGGGAATGTGATTTTTTCAATTTTGGGCTGGAGAATTTGGTGGCGCAAAATAAAAAGCGGGTTTTGGACCTCCATTGGGAAATCACTGACGGATATTCATGATAAATCAGCTCTTTTTCGACTTTTTTTGCCCTGTTACCGGGATATTGTTTGTCTGTGATCAGGGTTTTGTTGGCCCTACGGGAACCTGGCCCCTTGGAATCACTAGGCTTGGATCGGGCCTGTTTTGTATAAATTTCCAGAGAAGCTCGCGGCCTTTGACCAATTTACATCACTTGAGAAGGTCATATATCAGTCAGATATCCAAAGCTAATTTAGAACAAAACCACTGATAAATTTATGATATAATATTCGATCAATTAATGAAGTCAGGAAAGGTCCTACTAGTGTAGTTTTCCCCCTTGTGACATTTGATCTGTCACCCTTTGACCCTCAGCACTGTTGTATGTGCAATAGTCCTTTTGGCCAATTTATTGTTCTTTGGCACATCTAAGGCAAACTGATTTCTAATGAACCCTTAACTTGCTTGGGTCCTCGGAAGCATAGTAACCACCCCAGACTGTCCGTCCCACACCCTTGTGCCAAATGTCAGCTCTATACGTCAAGCAAACCGAAACGCATAGCCGGAGAGACAACTCTTTTTTTGTTTTAGTTAACTTTACTATTGCCAACAGACGAAGATTCAACACGGGTGCCCCAATAAAAACTTTACCCAAAGGAAGTGACGTTGTCCACTTTTCTGTAATTAATAACGAGGCTTTTTATTTTATCAAAAAAAAAAAAAGGTGAAGAATGGGTAATAGAGCATCTTACTGAAGTGGTATTCAGTTTGGTTGATTCCGTTCTCACAGAACATAGTCACTAAAACAACTTGTCCACGGAGCATCATTCTTCTTAGGCATGGTTGAACACAATTGCACACAAAAGAATTTATCTTAACGGTCTTACCCTTTATCGGCCATGATGCAAAATCGAAAAAAGATTTGGAGAAGACCAATGTGGCGCCACCCCTGGGAAGTACATAATTTTCAGAAATAATGTTCCAAACATTAAGAAATCCAGTTTCCTACGCGTGTTTTCTCACTCTAGTATGTGCACCTTCTCGAGAAAATTAATTAATTCATCTCAATTTATACCATGAATATCAGTGACTATTGGCGTACAGCATGATTCATTGACTCCAGCAAAATACTGGGGCTACTGATAAGTAAATCCGCTCGGTAGTTAGAAGACCAAACACTTCACAGATTCCTTTTTCAGCTGGAACTGTCAGAGCCTTTTTATATCATGCAACTGAAAAGATTGCAGGTGTTATACATCACCCCCGATTTAGATACGCCTATATTTCATGACTGGACCAATTCCCTGTCGCTCTTCACTAAAATAAAGTTAGAGGTTCTACTGTTTGTTCACTTTTCTTTTCTTTAGACCCTATATTTCAACCTTTATTCGAAAGGACGAATGGTGAACAAAGCTCATGAGAAAAAAAATTGTTTGGTACACTGTGGCCTAACAGCTTTGTGCAGAACCAAACGCTGAACTTGCCGCGTAACCCCATTTCTATGCAAGTTTTGCCTGTATATCAAAACTAAACTCATTCACCTATATGAAATTCAGGTGAACCGGTGCCGACAAAACTCTTTAATTGAATAGAAAAGAGGTCGAGGTAAAGGGGTAGCAGGGACGGAGTATATAGTGAAGGAAAGAAGGAACATTTAGAACAAGTGGAGTGTAAGAGAAATAGATGAGAAAAGGAGAAGAAATGACAAAAGAACAAAAAAACTGAACGAACGGGCTAAACGGAAGTGTGCAGTGAATAAGGCACAGCAGGGGCCGTTATAAAGAGGAGTAAGAAAAAGGGAAAGGAGTCTATTTACTATGATTGAGTTATGGATGTTGGTTCTGCACCAATATGATGGTCTATGCTTGCCAATCAAAATTTCGTTCATATTTTTGCTCATCTTCGTTCCTTTTTGAATAATGATAAATAACGATCAAATTTTAAACTTCCATGCAGAAGTTTGAATTTTTTTTCTTCGTTAAGGAGGCTGTAGCTCAATCTAATCGGGCGATGAAAACAATTCAAAAGCTTTAACTTCTGAGCTGACATCGCAACTGGCTTTGTGTCCCAGAGAATCGGAAGTCCGTCGACCTATTCATCCTCTCATAACGTTGGCGTTTTAACTTATCAAATCACCATTAGTTGCCGGAGTCAATGGAACGCGGGTACATCCCTTGGTCTCTGATATTTAGGGAAAAAAGGAAATGACATTTAATTCATTTAAGAAAAGGTGCACATACTAGAATGGAGAACACGCTAGAACTGATTTGGATAATTTTAGACAATTTATTTATGCACATTTATTATGTACTTGTTACTGTTAGGGTGCCCGCCAGCTATTAGTTTTTCTAATCTTCCACATGTCCTCCCTGATATTTAACTAAATTTGAATTCAGAATGAACATAGAGCGTTTTGACGTTAGCTGCAAATGTGAACACAGAGGTTTTGATTTCAAAGGTCAATAGTATATGTAGAATTTTTCCCCTTTCGTGAAATTTGTTACTTCTTCCAGGAGATTAGTTGGGGTAGTTACTCCTTTAAGGCCTGGTTGAGCCGACTGATCGCTTTTACTGCTACGGTTAATCCTCTGGTCACCTTTCTAATTTGGCAGATAAGTAATCTAGGGACGTGAAGTAAAATACAGAGATTACTTACAGAAATAAAACAATATTCAATTATCGGCCAGATCCTCGCTGCAACTTAGTACAGATAGAATACACTAGAGGATTCGGTTGTTTTATACCCATTAGCTGTCTGCACTGTAGCAGAGGTAGCTACGTTAATTATTGCCGGTTCTCGGCCGCACATAGTGCCACAAAATTATCGCCGTTTTATTTACTTAGATTATACTACTTCACGGTACCTATCTTGCGCATACATTCCATTTGGACATAAGTGTAATGTTGGTAAGGCTTTTGACGATGCTCAATTCAATTTCACATTGATTTTGCTAAACAAAATCCAAGGAAATAGAACATGAAATACCGAAGAATAAAACTAGACCTGGGAACAGATCTAATTAACAAGACGTCCTTTTTTTTTTTATGAATGGATGTGATCCCCTTAATGACCACTGAGGTGCCGACCTTTGACCCCTTTAATTCACCAATATGTCAAAATGTCATTAAGTAATTTTTTTCGTGTTACCCATTACAGGATTCAAGGATTATGAGTTTCAAACTAACTACAAGCATGGCAGAAGGGATTGACCTTTTCACCCCTAATAACGTGACCCTGGGTCACGGTGGGGTCAACTGTACTGATCTGTATTTATGATGCCAGAGGATTATCCCTGACAAATTTCAACTAAACTGAAGCTTGTTTGTGAGACTTTTGACCTTGACCTTGAACTTTGACCTTTGAGGATAGCGACTATATAGGACCATCTTACCATAATGTTCATCAGACAGCAATAACGGCCTTTATCGGTCTTCTATAGGCTGAATATAGCCCATTTGTCTTATTTTTAGCATTTTTTACCAAAATTTTTTATTTTTTTTCCCCCCCCCGTCCCCTTTGTCCCCAATATGAAAAAAACTATAACACTGCAAAAAAATGAATTGTTCCAATTTAAATTCCAAAAATCTATTTAGGCTTAATTCTGTAATAAAATTCTTGAATTATTTAGCCTAAATCCGGAATGACCTTTGACCCCCAAATAAAAATACTTACATACTCAGGCTAACATTAATGCATATCTGAAAGTTATTGCCTCTACTATGTTACATTTTGAAATAACTTTTGTTTAAATATTTTTGGTTTTGTACAGGAGTTCCCCCTTAATGACTTGACCCCCTGCCGACATCCAACGTTTGTGAAGGGTCTTAAGCGGCTTCGTATGTATGAGTCTCGTGACCATGCAACGTTGCATATACCAGATCGCTTTTATTTTTGATTTTTTTGAAGATTTTCAGCATAAGACCGTAGTGCGCTGGCCCTTTGACCCCCAAATTGACCCTGACCCATAACTTTTGTGAAGGTCTCAAGCTGCTTCACCTGATGAGTCACGTTACCATGCAATGTAAACTGTAGAGGAAATACAGTTTAAAAGAACATCACACTTTTTGACCCCTGTGACCCCTAGATGATCCCCATTGGATTGAAAGTTCATATGTCATGATGGGAGCTCAGCGGTCATTTGACTACAAGTCTGGTCATAATACGTCAACCATGACTGAGCTAGAAGCATTTTTGCAGTGTTGGAAAGAATAAATAGAAGATCAGAAGAAGAACGCATAAGAAACAGAACAAGGCGCCCTGAGGGCCGCTGTTCTGACCAGAAATGGACGCACGACGAAATGGAAGCACTTCACAAATTCCACGTGGCAGCTATTACTTCATGTTTAAGGGACCACCTTAGTCTTCAAGGCATTCCGTATAACCGCGCTTCTTTTACGATGATTTGCCGTTTTCATTTGATATTATTGATTTCCAGTGTTACTTCGTTGTTTTAATATGAACTTCTAATAATGTGCCGCCACAATTCGGCAAGAGTTAGTGATTTTTTTACTGAAATTTACAGTACACTTTTATTCTTTGTACCTCCGCACAGACTCTCATGCATGCTTTGACAAAAAATGGCGCACTCGTGTACAAACTCATGGATGCTTCCATTTTTGACAGGGTGTCTTACCAAAAATGGCCGCTTGGCTTGACCAAAAATGACGCACTCCTGTACAAACTCTATGGATGCTTCCCCTTTTGGTAGGTTGTTTTGACATAAAATGGACTCTTGACCAAAAATGTACGCACTCCTGTTACAAACTCTATTATGCTTCCATTTTTGACAGGTGTCTGACCAAAAATGGACCTTGACCAAAAATGGACGATCCTGTACAACTTTATGGATGGCTTCCACTTTTGGTCAGGTGTCTGACCAAAAATAGACGCTGACCAAAAAATGGAGCGACTCCTGTACAAATCGTATGACAGGATGCTTCCATTTTGGTCAGGTTGTTGACCAAAAATGGACGCTTGACCCAAAAAGGGACGCACCTGTACAACTCTATGGATGCTTCCACTTTTGGTCAGGGTGTCTGACCAAAAATGGACGCTTCCAAAACTGGACGCACTCCTGTAAAACTCTATGGATGCTTCCCATTTTGTCCGGTTGTACTGACCAAACATGGACGCTTGACAAAAAATGGACTCATCCTGTACAAACTTTAGGATGCCTTCCACTTTTGGTCAGGGTGTCTGACCAAAAATGGACGCTTGACCAAAAATGGACTCACGCCTGTACAACTCCTATGGATGTTGTCCACCCGTTTGCCAGGGTTCTGACCAAAAAATGGACGCACTACCTGTACAATTCTATGGATGCTTCACACTTTTGGTCAGGTGTCTGACCAAAAATGGGAAGAGAACCGCTTACCAAAAATGGACGCACTCTGTACAAACTCTATGGATTCTGCCACTTTTGGGTCAGGTAATTGACATAAAATTGACCACTCCCTTATAAATCTATGGATGCTCCATTTTGCAGGGTGTCTGACAAAAAAATGGACCACTCCTGTACAACTCTATTGATGCTCACTTTTGTTTTTTTCAGTTTGTCTACCCAAAATGGACGCTTTTACACCCCCCCCTTGCGCCTCCTTTGTACAAGCTTATGGATCTTTCCACTTTTGGTCAGGGTGGTCTGACCAAAAAATGGATGCTTTACCCAAAATGGACGCACCTGTACAAACTCTCTGAATGCTTCAACTTTTGGTCGGGTGTCTGACCAAAAATGGCGCTTGACAAAAAATGGACGCACTCCTGTACAAACTTCTAAATGGGATGCTTCCATTTTTGTTCAGGCTGTCCTGACCAAAAATGGACGCTTGACCAAAAATGGACGCACTCTGTACCACTCTATGGATGCTTCCACTTTTCTTGGTCAAGTGTCTGACCAAAAATGGACGCTTCAAACCAAAAATGGACGCACTCCTTACAAACTTCTATGGCTGCTTCCCTTTTGTTCAGGGTGTCTGACCAAAAATGGTGACAAGCTTGAACCAAAAATGGACGCACTTCTGTACAAACTCTATGGATGCCTTCCATTTTTGGACAGGGTGTCTGACCAAAAATGGACGCTTGACCAAAAATGGACGCACCTCCTGTAACAAACTCTATGGATGCTTCCACCTTTTGGTCATGGTGTCTGATCCAAAATGGACGCTTACCAAAAATGGACGCCCTCCTGTACAAAATCGATGGATGCTTCCACTTTTCTGTCCGGTTGTCTGACCAAAATGGACGCTTGACAAAAAATGGACGCATCCTGTCACAAACTTTATGGATGCTTCCACTTTTGGTCAGGGTGTCTGACCAAAAATGGACGCTTGACAAAAAATGGAACGCAACTCCTGTACAAACTCTATTGTGATGCTTCCCTTTGCAGGTGTCGACCAATGTGACCTTGACCAAAAAACAGGAGTGCGTCCTTTTTTGGTCAAGCGTCCATTTTTGGTCAGACAACCTTACCAAAAGTTGAAGCATCCATAGAGTTTGTACAGGAGTGCGTCCATTTTTGTCAAGCGGCCATTTTTGGTCAGAACCCTGACCAAACGTGGAAGTATCCAGAGAGTTTTGTACAGGAGTGCGTCCATTTTTGGTCAAGCGTCCATTTTTGGTTAGACACCTGACCAAAAAATGGAAGCATCCATAAGTTTTGTAGCAGAGGGGCTCCATTCCTTTGGTCAAGCGTTTTCCATTTTGGTCAGACACCTGACCAAAAGTGGCAGCTCCATAGAGTTTTGTACATGAGTGCGTCCATTTTTTGGTCACGCGTCCCTTTTTGGTCATACACCTGTCAAAATGGACGCATCCATAGAGTTTTTACAGGAGTGCGTCATTTTTTGGGTCAAGGCGGCCATTTTTTGTCAACAACCTGACAAATGGAAGCATCTCTAGAGTTTGTACAGGAGTGCGTCATTTTTTTGTCAAGCTCCATATTTTGGTCAGACAGCCTTACCAAAAGTGGAAGCATCCATAGAGTTTTGTACACAGTGCGTCATTTTTTGGCACGCGTCCATTTTTGTCAGACACCCTGGCAAAATGGAAGCATCCATAAGTTAGTACAGGAGTGCCGGGGGGGGGTTTTTCCATTTTGGTCAGACACTGACAAAAATGGAAACATGCATATAGTTAGTAAAGTAGTGCATCTTTTCCTTCATAGTCCAATTTATCGTAAAGTATTTGCCTGAATATACTGGGAGGGCAGTTGAGTTGAAGATATTTTGTGATAACTGATAAAAATTATATATATATCACGCGTCTCGATTTTTGCTGAAGTGAAAGTTTTGAGACGATCCCTATCTTTGGATCGGATCTAATCACATGGGAAATAATGTTCTTCCTATTAACATTTCAACTCACAGCGCCCTCTTGATGGTTTCCTCAGCGATTACTAGTACGGCGTAAAATGGATCCATCTACCCTGAGTCACGTGTCATTGTGGAATACACAAAACCATAAGCAGTATCCGTTACACATGTGAAGTGCTTCCACTTTTGTCGTGCGTCCATTTCTAGTCAGAACACCTCCTTCTGTAAAATGATTGTATAGTAAATAGCGCACCAATAGCTTATAGACGTGCGGCGGCGTAGTAGTGGCTGAGTAGATACCTGTAGCAGAGCATTACTCCACACCGTCCACACCATAAATACCTTCTCTCGACCAACGGAGTATCTACGAGGGTATATGTTAGCTGGACTAAGCTAATAGGGATTGAGCGCCTATTACTATGTTAATAATATTCGTGTGTGCCTCGGCTAGTGTATCAATCTTTGAGCTCACTTTTTTTATAACGCATGTTCGATTTGATTTTGGTTTCACTTTACGTGCTATATTCTCCATATACTTCGCCATAACATAGGAAAATTCTAGAATCAAACTATAAGTTAGCTGTACGATTCAAGAGGAAAATCTCAATAAGGTTTCCGATTTTGGAACCGTACACTGTTACGGTCGAATTAAACAAGGCCAAACACCCCTAAACTACGGATTCAAACTCCTGCATAACTAGACCATACACTGTAAACTTGATTACAAATATTAAAACAAAGTATTTATTAATTGTGTGTTTAAATCGCTCTTACTAAAACATCGATTAGGTCTCAATAATCAAAGATTTATCTATATAAAGTTATTATCAATTGAACTACCAAACTTACTACTGGTTTGTGCCACGACGCGGGCTGCAGTAAGATTACTATTAAGATGCATAAATTGCGAAGACGCCTGGCGAATATTCCAGCGCAAAAACTTCATTTTCAATAGTGGGACGTGTCCACGGACGACTTGTCTTAACTGAAGAAACAGCTCCTAAAGACAATACGAGGCTCGGAGGTCGACTAAATATTAAAAGGCCCAAATGTGCGCAGCTTGGGTATCCTGGATAACTCCGAGGCCACGAAATATAAAACCGAAGATGGCTACACAGTCGGACGACTGACTACTGGAGCTGAGGGACAGACAACTATGACAATGCCCACTATATGGAAGACAGGTTTATGTCACTGTCACTATAAACTTGGAGCAAAGGAGGTCACTATACTGGAGTAATGATGTTATGGTACTCTGCTGCAATTTTCCATTCAATTGCCTTTATATAGCCTTCTCAAACAATACTACAAGGATCTGGTCCTCTCTTTATGAGTCATGTACTAAAATTAGTACATGACATCCAGTAAGTCCCTGATCTACTAGAATCATCTCCAGTGTTCCATATAAGATTGTTCATAGCCATCACCCAAAAACAGCGTAAACTGTGACTGTATGATTATGCAGCAGTGCGCCACCTATAGTTAGTAATGTTCAGTGATACAACTTCTAGCACATCCATCAGTTTGGGCCGCTCTTCTAGAATTTTCCTGTGTTTTCTGAGCTATTCTATTTGCTTTTCACACACCAGTTATGCAGACAAAACCAGGTATCTTTTATTATTATGTTTACTTAGATTAATTTTAATATTTATATGCTAATTTATAAGTTTAACTCATTCAAGTGAAAAAATCATTGCTAATTCTTGGGGCCTGTAACAACAACTATTTTTTCCTTAAAAAGACTCCAACCAAAATTGATGATAAAATCCAAAAAGTGGTTTATTTATTTCTCCATGTAGTTCCATGTTTTTTGCATCACATGTGATAAAATTCATCTGTCGCAAATGTTTTAGGACCATAATTTGGAATCCTATTGATTCCAAGCACTTTGGATTCAAAGGGGGGACTGGCCACTATGTGACTGCCACAGAGATACCAGTTCGGCAGATCAAAAAACCAGCTTTAAACTTCTAGCTACTTGGCTACTTCTTTAACCTGCCAACTCCTATATAAAGATTTTCACAACTAGTATTGCATACTTAAATAGCTTTTTACAAACATAAGCATGCACAACATTACCGAACAATGTCCAATTGGATCTTACACATAATGACATCATATGCTTCTTCTCCATTTATGAAATCATAGGAAACTACCTATTTTGCCAATCTCAGTTGTTTTGCAAATACAGCAGATAGTCGGTGAATTGCAAGACAAACGTCAGTGCAGTTTGACTAATTTTGCAGAAGAACATTTTTGTGTTTCTATTGGAATTCTATAGGTGGTGTGTGTCCATAATATAGCATGGTATTACAATGGAAATGTATTGTATGATATAAGTGAAATAATATTACGCGAAATAAACGGAATTAAATATTTATTTACAAAAGAAGAGAACGTAAGTGAAAGCAGGGTTTTATAGTTAGTGCAAGACCAAAGTAAGTGCCACGTACGTTGGTCTGCACTGAAAAGGATGCACCAACTGCTTAATGCAAAACCAACGTAGTGGAAATTACGTTGGTCTTGCCACTGAAAAGGGGCAAATATGTTGAATGACACAAGACCAACGTAAGTGCCACTTACGTTGCCACTTTGGTGTTGCAATTATGCAAGAGGAAAAAGCGAATTGCCATACGTTATCTTCTTTCTAATTAAAACTTTTTTTTTAATCACTTACATAATCTTCACACATAGTTTAAATTATGCCGAATACCTCCTCCTCTTCAAAATTCACAAAAAACTCTCAATTTAGACACAAATGTCACTTACCTTTGGTCTTGCATTCAGCGACGAGATGGAAAATCACGGACTTATTGTAGCACTATGGCTCAATCTCTGTAACATCTGGTCTGATCTGCAATACAGCACTAGGGAATTCCATTTCCCCTTCCTAATAAACAAAGTCCTTTCCCGTGAGAAATACTTTATAACGTAACTTAGAGAAATAAAATGAAATGATATTTTAATCACAAAATCGAGACAAAAGAACAAACACGCCACAACCCACTCACTCACAAACACAAGGCCTGGAACTTTAGCACTGCTAACAATTAAAGGCTGACACCGTATGAAACAATGCTTGCCTTGCCTACTTTGTAAAAGGCGCTCTATAAGTCTCAATTATTATTAGTATTATTGTTATATTATTGTTGGCAACCAAATACTCGAACGTATCTTGCTTTTAATAAGCTAATAAGCCGAAGAAGTGAAGTAGGAGTGGGATTCTGAATTTAAACCTGTAATAAAAAAAACTAAATTTAAATTAATACATGGATATTCTTATTACAGCCAAATATGCGCTGCAAAGT